>JBAGBL010000266.1:0-69782 GCA_036873955.1 Mergus octosetaceus
TATTTAGAAGCGGCACCGCCCGGACCCATTTAGGCGCGGCACCGCCCGGACCCATTTTGGAGCGGCACCGCCCGGACCCATTCAGGCGCGGCACCGCCCGGACCCATTTAGGCGCGGCACCGACCGGACCCATTCAGGCGCGGCACCGCCCGGACCCATTTAGGCGCGGCACCGCCCGGACCCATTTTGGCGCGCACCGCCCGGACCCATTTAGGCGCGGCACCGCACGGACCCATTTTGGAGCGGCACCGCCCGTACCCATTTAGGCGCGGCACCGCCCGGACCCATTTAGGCGCGGCACCGCCCAGACCCATTTTGGCGCGGCACCGCCCGGACCCATTTAGGCGCAGGCACCGCCCGGACCCATTTTGGAGCGGCACCGCCCGGACCCATTTAGGTGCGGCACCGCCCGGACCCATTTAAGGCGCGGCACGCCCGGACCCATTTAGGCGCGGCACAGCCCGGAACCATTTTGGCGCGGCACCGCCCGGACCCATTTTGGCGCGGCACCGCCCGGACCCATTTAGGCGCGGCACCGCCCGGACCCCATTTAGGCGCGAAACCGCCCGGACCCATTTTGGCGCGGCACCGCCCGGACCCATTTAGGCGCGGCACCGCCCGACCCATTTTGGAGCGGCACCGCCCGGACCCATTTAGGCGCGAAACCGCCCGGACCCATTTAGGCGCGGCACCGCCCGGACCCATTTTGGCGCGGCACCCCCCGGACCCATTTTGGCGCGGCACCGCCCGGACCCATTTTGGCGCTGGCACCGCCCGGACCCATTTAGGCGCGGCACCGCCCGGACCCATTTTGGAGCGGCACCGCCCGGACCCATTTAGACGCCGGCACCGCCCGGACCCATTTAGGCGCGGCACCGCCCGGACCCATTTTGGAGCGGCACCGCCCGGACCCATTTAGGCGCGGCACCGCCCGGACCCATTTAGGCGCCGGCACCGCCCGGACCCATTTAGGCGCGAAACCGCCCGGACCCATTTAGGCGCGGCACCGCCCGGACCCATTTTGGCGCGGCACTTCCCGGACCCATTTAGGCGCGGCACCGCCCGGACCCATTTTGGCGCGGCACCGCCCGGACCCATTTTGGAGCGGCACCGCCCGGACCCATTTAGGCGCGGCACCGCCCGGACCCATTTAGACGCGGCACCGCCCGGACCCATTTAGGCGCCGGCACCGCCCGGACCCATTTTGGAGCGGCCACCGCCCGGACCCATTTAGGCGCGGCACCGCCCGGACCCATTTTGGAGCGGCACCGCCTGGGCGCATTTTGGAGCGGCACCGCCCGGACCCATTAGGCGCGGCACCGCCCGGACCCATTTTGGAGCGGCACCGCCTGGGCGCATTTTGGAGCGGCACCGCCCGGACCCATTTTGGCGCGGCACCGCCCGGACCCATTTAGGCGCGGCACCGACCGGACCCATTCAGGCGCGGCACCGCCCGGACCCATTTAGGCGCGGCACCGCCCGGACCCATTTAGAAGCGGCACCGCCCGGAACCATTTTGTCGCGGCACCGCCCGGACCCATTTTGGCGCCGGCACCGCCCGGACCCATTTAGGCGCGGCACCGCCCCGGACCCATTTTGGCGCTGGCACCGCCCGGACCCATTTAGGCGCGGCACCGCCCGGACCCATTTTGGCGCCGGCACCGCCCGGACCCATTTAGGCGCCGGCACCGCCCGGACCCATTTTGGCGCGGCACCGCCCGGACCCATTTAGGCGCGGCACCGCCCGGACCCATTTTGGAAGCGGCACCGCCCGTACCCATTTAGGCGCGGCACCGCCCCGGACCCATTTAGGCGCGTCAACGCCCGGACCCATTTAGGCGCGGCACCGCCCGGACCCATTTAGAAGCGGCACCGCCCGGACCCATTTAGGCGCGGCACGCCCGGACCCATTTAGGCGCGGCACCGCCCGGACCCATTTTGGAGCGGCACCGCCCGGACCCATTTAGGCGCGGCACCGCCCGGACCCATTTTGGAGCGGCACCGCCCGGGCGCATTTTGGAGCGGCACCGCCCGGACCCATTTAGGCGCGGCACCGCCGGACCCATTTTTGGCGCGGCACCGCCCGGACCCATTTAGGCGCGGCACCGACCGGACCCATTCAGGCGCGCACCGCCCGTACCCATTTTGGCGCGGCACCGCCCGGACCCATTTAGGCGCGGCACCGCCCGGACCCATTTAGAAGCGGCACCGCCCGGACCCATTTAGGCGCGGCACCGCCCGGACCCATTTTGGCGCGGCACCACCCAGACCCATTTAGGAGCGGCACCGCCCGGACCCATTTAGGCGCGGCACCGCCCGGAACCATTTTGGCGCGGCACGCCCGGACCCATTTTGGCGCGGCACCGCCCGGACCCATTCAAGCGCGGCACCGCCCGGACCCATTTAGGCGCGGCACCGACCGGACCCATTCAGGCGCGGCACCGCCCGGACCCATTTAGGCGCGTCACCGCCCGGGACCCATTTAGGCGCGGCACCGCCCGGACCCATTTAGAAGCGGCACCGCCCGGACCCATTTTGGCGCGGCACCGCCCGGACCCATTTAGGGCGCGCACCGCCCGGACCCATTTTGGAGCGCACCGCCCGGACCCATTTAGGCGTGGCACCGCCCGGACCCATTTTGGCGCGGCACCGCCCGGACCCATTTAGGCGCGGCACCGCCCGGACCCATTTTGGAGCGGCACCGCCCGGACCCATTTAGGCGCGTCACCGCCCGGACCATTTAGGCGCGGCACCGCCCGGACCCATTTAGGCGCGGCACCGCCCGGACCCATTTAGAAGCGGCACCGCCCGGACCCATTTAGGCGCGGCACCGCCCGGACCCATTTAGGCGCGGCACCGCCCCGGACCCATTTTGGAGCGGCACCGCCCGGACCCATTTAGGCGTGGCACCGCCCGGACCCATTTAGGCGCTGGCACCGCCCGGACCCATTTTGGAGCGGCACCGCCCGGACCCATTTAGGCGCGGCACCGCCCGGACCCATTTTGGAGCGGCACCGCCCGGACCCATTTTGGAGCGGCACCGCCCGGACCCATTTAGGCGCAGGCACCGCCCGGACCCATTTAGACGCGGCACCGCCCGGACCCATTTAGACGCGGCACCGACCGACCCATTTAGGCGCGGCACCGCCCGGACCCATTTTGGCGCGGCACCGCCCGGACCCCATTTTGGCGCGGCACCGCCCGGACCCATTTAGGCGCGGCACCGCCCGGACCCATTCAGGCGCGGCACCGCCCGGACCCATTTAGGCGCGGCACCGCCCGGACCCATTCAGGCGCGGCACCGCCCGGACCCATTTAGGCGCGGCACCGCCCGGACCCATTTAGGCGCGGCACCGCCCGGACCCATTTAGAAGCGGCACCGCCCGGAACCATTTTGCGCGGCACTGCCCGGACCCATTTAGGCGCGGCACCGCCCGGACCCATTTTGGCGCGGCACCGCCCGGACCCATTTAGACGTGGCACGCCCGGACCCATTTAGGCGCGGCACCGCCCGGACCCATTTAGGCGCGGCACCGCCCGGACCCATTTTGGCGCGGCACCGCCCGGACCCATTTAGGCGCGGCACCGCCCGGACCAATTTAGGCGCGGCACCGCCCGGAACCATTTTGGCGCGGCACCGCCCGGACCCATTTTGGAGCGGCACCGCCCGGACCCATTTAGGCGCGGCCACCGCCCGGAAACATTTTGGAGCGGCACCGCCCGGACCCATTTTGGAGCGGCACCACCCGGACCCATTTAGACGCGGCACCGCCCGGACCCATTTAGACGCGGCGCCGCCCGGACCCATTTAGACGCGCACCGCCCGGACCCATTTAGGCGCAGGCACCGCCCGGACCCATTTTGGCGCCGGCACCGCCCGGACCCATTTAGGCGCGGCACCGCCCGGACCCATTTTGGCGCGGCACCGCCCGGACCCATTTAGGCGCGGCACCGCCCGGACCCATTTTGGAGCGGCACCGCCCGGACCCATTTAGGCGCGGCACCGCCCGGACCCATTTAGGCGCGGCACCCCCCGGACCCATTTAGACGCGGCACCGCCCGGAACCATTTTGGCGCGGCACCGCCCGGACCCATTTAGGCGCGGCACCGCCCGGACCCATTTAGAAGCGGCACCGCCCGGACCCATTTTGGCGCGGCACCGCCGGACCCATTTAGGCGCGGCACCGCCCGGACCCATTTTGGCGCGGCACCGCCCGGACCCAATTTAGGCGCGGCACCGCCCGGACCCATTTAGAAGCGGCACCGCCCGGAACCATTTTGCGCGGCACCGCCCGGACCCATTTGGAGCGGCACCGCCCGGACCCATTTAGGCGCGGCACCGCCCGGAACCATTTTGGAGCGGCACCGCCCGGACCCATTTGGAGCGCACCGCCCGGACCCATTTAGACGCGGCACCGCCCGGACCCATTTAGACGCGGCGCCGCCCGGACCCCATTTAGGCGCGGCACCGCCGGACCCATTTAGGCGCAGGCACCGCCCGGACCCATTTTGGCGCGGCACCGCCCGGACCCATTTAGGCGCGGCACCGCCCGGACCCATTTTGGCGCGGCACCGCCCGGACCCATTTAGGCGCGGCACCGCCCGGACCCATTTTGGAGCGGCACCGCCCGGACCCATTTAGGCGCGGCACCGCCCGGACCCATTTAGGCGCGGCACCCCCCGGACCCATTTAGACGCGGCACCGCCC
Organism: Mergus octosetaceus; assembly: GCA_036873955.1. Taxonomy (NCBI): domain Eukaryota; kingdom Metazoa; phylum Chordata; class Aves; order Anseriformes; family Anatidae; genus Mergus; species Mergus octosetaceus. The sequence goes on from JBAGBL010000266.1 coordinate 4,709, forward strand.
GGAACCATTTTGGCGCGGCACCGCCCGGACCCATTTAGGCGCGGCACCGCCCGGACCCATTTAGGCGCGGCACCGCCCGGACCCATTTTGGCGCGGGCACCGCCCGGACCCATTTAGGCGCGGCACCGCCCCGGACCCATTTTGGCGCGGCACCGCCCCGGACCCATTTAGAAGCGGCGCCGCCCGGAACCATTTTGGAGCGGCACCGTCCGGACCCATTTAGAAGCGGCACCGCCCGGACCCATTAGGCGCGGCACCGCCCGGACCCATTTTGGCGCGGCACCGCCCGGACCCATTTAGGCGCGGCACCGCCCGGACCCATTTTGGAGCGGCACCGCCCGGACCCATTTTGGCGCGGCACCGCCCGGCACCCATTCAGGCGCGGCACCGCCCGGACCCATTTAGAAGCGGCACCGCCCGGACCCATTTAGACGCGGCACCGCCCGGACCCATTTAGGCGCGGCACCGCCCGGACCATTTAGAAGCGGCACCGCCCGGAACCATTTTGGCGCGGCACCGCCCGGACCCATTTAGGCGCGGCACCGCCCGGACCCATTTAGGCGCGGCACCGCCCGGACCCAAATTGGCGCGGCACCGCCCGGACCCATTTAGGCGCGGCACCGCCCCGGACCCATTTTGGAGCGGCACCGCCCGGACCCATTTAGGCGCGGCACCGCCCGGACCCATTTAGGCGCGGCACCGCCCGGACCCATTTAGGCGCGAAACCGCCCGGACCCATTTAGGCGCGGCACCGCCCGGACCCATTTTGGCGCGGCACCGCCCGGACCCATTTAGGCGCGGCACCGCCCGGACCCATTTTGGCGCGGCACCGCCCGGACCCATTTTGGAGCGGCACCGCCCGGACCCATTTAGGCGCGGCACCGCCCGGACCCATTTAGGCGCGGCACCGCCCGGACCCATTTTGGAGCGGCACCGCCCGGACCCATTTAGGCGTGGCACCGCCCGGACCCATTTAGACGCGGCACCGCCCGGACCCATTTTGGAGCGGCACCGCCCGGACCCATTTAGGCGCGGCACCGCCCGGACCCATTTTGGAGCGACACCGCCCGGACCCATTTAGGCGCGGCACCGCCCGGACCCATTTAGGCGCGGCACCGACCGGACCCATTTAGGCGCGGCACCGCCCGGACCCATTTTGGCGCGGCACCGCCCGGACCCATTTAGGCGCGGCACCGCCCGGACCCATTTTGGAGCGGCATCGCCCGGACCCATTTAGGCGTGGCACCACCTCGGACCCATTTAGACGCGGCACCGCCCGGACCCATTTAGGCGCGGCACCGCCCGGACCCATTTTGGAGCGCACCGCCCGGACCCATTTAGGCGCGGCACCGCCCGGACCCATTTAGGCGCGGCACCGCCCGGAACCATTTTGGCGCGGCACCGCCCGGACCCATTTTGGCGCGGCACCGCCCGGACCCATTTAGGCGCGGCACCGCCCGGACCCATTTTGGCGCGGCACCGCCCGGACCCATTTTGGAGCGGCACCGCCCGGACCCATTTAGACGCGGCACCGCCCGGACCCATTTAGGCGCGGCACCGCCCGGACCCATTTAGGCGCGGCACCGCCCGGACCCATTTAGGCGCGGCACCGCCCGGACCCATTTTGGAGCGGCACCGCCCGGACCCATTTAGGCGCGGCACCGCCCGGACCCATTTTGGCGCGGCACCGCCCGGACCCATTTTGGCGCGGCACCGCCCGGACCCATTTAGGCGCGGCACCGCCCGGACCCATTTTGGAGCGGCACCGCCCGGACCCATTTAGGCGCGGCACCGCCCGGACCCATTTAGACGCGGCACCGCCTGGACCCATTTAGGCGCGGCACCGCCCGGACCCATTTAGAAGCGGCACCGCCCGGACCCATTTAGGCGCGGCACCGCCCGGACCCATTTAGGCGCGGCACCGCCCGGACCCCTTTTGGCACGGCACCGCCCGGACCCATTTAGGCGCGGCACCGCCCGGACCCATTTTGGAGCGGCACCGCCCGGACCCATTTAGGCGCGGCACCGCCCGGACCCATTTAGGCGCAGCACCGCCCGGAACCATTTAGACGCGGCACCGCCTGGACCCATTTAGGCGCGGCACCGCCGGACCCATTTAGAAGCGGCACCGCCCGGACCCATTTTGGCGCGGCACCGCCCGGACCCATTTAGGCGCGGCACCGCCCGGACCCATTTTGGCGCGGCACCGCCCGGACCCATTTTGGAGCGGCACCGCCCGGACCCATTTAGGCGCGAAACCGCCCGGACCCATTTAGGCGCGGCACCGCCCGGACCCATTTTGGCGCGGCACCCCCGGACCCATTTTGGCGCGGCACCGCCCGGACCCATTTTGGCGCGGCACCGCCCGGACCCATTTAGGCGCGGCACCGCCCGGACCCATTTTGGAGCGGCACCGCCCGGACCCATTTAGACGCGGCACCGCCCGGACCCATTTAGGCGCGGCACCGCCCGGACCCATTTTGGAGCGGCACCGCCCGGACCCATTTAGGCGCGGCACCGCCCGGACCCATTTTGGCGCGGCACCGCCCGGACCATTTAGGCGCGGCACCGCCCGGACCCATTTAGAAGCGGCACCGCCCGGACCCATTTAGACGCGGCACCGCCCGGACCCATTTAGGCGCGGCACCGCCCGGACCCATTTTGGCGCGGCACCGCCCGGACCCATTTAGGCGCGGCACCGCCCGGACCCATTTTGGCGCGGCACCGCCCGGACCCATTTAGACGCGGCACCGCCCGGACCCATTTTGGAGCGGCACCGCCCGGACCCATTTTGGCGCGGCACCGCCCATACCCATTTAGGCGCGGCACCGCCCGGACCCATTTAGGCGCGGCACCGCCCGGACCCATTCAGGCGCGGCACCGCCCGGACCCATTTAGGCGCGGCACCGACCGGACCCATTCAGGCGCGGCACCGCCCGGACCCATTTAGGCGCGGCACCGCCCGGACCCATTTTGGCGCGGCACCGCCCGGACCCATTTAGGCGCGGCACCGCCCGGACCCATTTTGGAGCGGCACCGCCCGTACCATTTAGGCGCGGCACCGCCCGGACCCATTTAGGCGCGGCACCGCCCGGACCCATTTAGGCGCGGCACCGCCCGGACCCATTTAGGCGCGGCACCGCCCGGACCCATTTTGGAGCGGCACCGCCCGGACCCCATTTAGGCGCGGCACCGCCCGGACCCATTTAGGCGCGGCACCGCCCGGACCCATTTAGGCGCGGCACCGCCCCGACCCATTTTGGAGCGGCACCGCCCGGACCCATTTAGGCGCGAAACCGCCCGGACCCATTTAGGCGCGGCACCGCCCGGACCCATTTTGGCGCGGCACCGCCCGGACCCATTTTGGCGCGGCACCGCCCGGACCATTTTGGAGCGGCACCGCCCGGACCCATTTAGACGCGGCACCGCCCGGACCCATTTTGGCGCGGCACCGCCCGGACCCATTTAGGCGCGGCACCGCCCGGACCCATTTAGGCGCGGCACCGCCCGGACCCATTTAGGCGCGGCACAGCCCGGAACCATTTTGGCGCGGCACCGCCCGGACCCCATTTTGGCGCGGCACCGCCCGGACCCATTTAGGCGCGGCACCGCCCGGACCCATTTAGGCGCGAAACCGCCCGGACCCATTTTGGCGCGGCACCGCCCGGACCCATTTAGGCGCGGCACCGCCCCGACCCATTTTGGAGCGGCACCGCCCGGACCCATTTAGGCGCGAAACCGCCCGGACCCATTTAGGCGCGGCACCGCCCGGACCCATTTTGGCGCGGCACCCCCCGGACCCATTTTGGCGCGGCACGCCCGGACCCATTTTGGCGCGGCACCGCCCGGACCCATTTAGGCGCGGCACCGCCCGGACCCATTTTGGAGCGGCACCGCCCGGACCCATTTAGACGCGGCACCGCCCGGACCCATTTAGGCGCGGCACCGCCCGGACCATTTAGGCGCGGCACCGCCCGGACCCATTTAGGCGCGGCACCGCCCGGACCCCATTTAGACGCGGCACCGCCCGGACCCATTTAGGCGCGAAACCGCCCGGACCCATTTAGGCGCGGCACCGCCCGGACCCATTTTGGCGCGGCACCCCCCGGACCCATTTAGGCGCGGCACCGCCCGACCCATTTTGGCGCGGCACCGCCCGGACCCATTTTGGCGCGGCACCGCCCGGACCCATTTTGGAGCGGCACCGCCCGGACCCATTTAGGCGCGGCACCGCCCGGACCCATTTAGGCGCGGCACCGCCGGACCCATTTTGGCGTGGCACCGCCCGGACCCATTTAGGCGCGGCACCGCCCGGACCCATTTAGGCGCGGCACCGCCCGGACCCATTTTGGAGCGGCACCGCCCGGACCCATTTTGGCGCGGCACCGCCCGGACCCATTTTGGAGCGGCACCGCCTGGGCGCATTTTGGAGCGGCACCGCCCGGACCCATTTAGGCGCGGCACCGCCCGGACCCATTTTGGTGCGGCACCGCCCGGACCCATTTAGGCGCGGCACCGACCGGACCCATTCAGGCGCGGCACCGCCCAGACCCATTTAGGCGCGGCACCGCCCGGACCCATTTAGGCGCGGCACCGCCCGGACCCATTTTGGTGCGGCACCGCCCGGACCCATTTAGGCGCGGCACCGACCGGACCCATTCAGGCGCGGCACCGCCCAGACCCATTCAGGCGCGGCACCGCCCGGACCCATTTAGGCGCGGCACCGACCGGACCCATTCAGGCGCGGCACCGCCCGGACCCATTTAGGCGCGGCACCGCCCGGACCCATTTTGGCGCGGCACCGCCCGGACCCATTTAGGCGCGGCACCGCACGGACCCATTTTGGAGCGGCACCGCCCGTACCCATTTAGGCGCGGCACCGCCCGGACCCATTTAGGCGCGGCACCGCCAGACCCATTTTGGCGCGGCACCGCCCGGACCCATTTAGGCGCGGCACCGCCCGGACCCATTTTGGAGCGGCACCGCCCGGACCCATTTAGGCGCGGCACCGCCCGGACCCATTTAGGCGCGGCACAGCCCGGAACAATTTTGGCGCGGCACCGCCCGGACCCATTTTGGCGCGGCACCGCCCGGACCCATTTAGGCGCGGCACCGCCCGGACCCATTTAGGCGCGAAACCGCCCGGACCCATTTTGGCGCGGCACCGCCCGGACCCATTTAGGCGCGGCACCGCCCCGACCCATTTTGGAGCGGCACCGCCCGGACCCATTTAGGCGCGAAACCGCCCGGACCCATTTAGGCGCGGAACCGCCCGGACCCATTTTGGCGCGGCACCCCCCGGACCCATTTTGGCGCGGCACCGCCCGGACCCATTTTGGCGCGGCACCGCCCGGACCCATTTAGGCGCGGCACCGCCCGGACCCATTTTGGAGCGGCACCGCCCGGACCCATTTAGACGCGGCACCGCCCGGACCCATTTAGGCGCGGCACCGCCCGGACCCATTTTGGAGCGGCACCGCCCGGACCCATTTAGGCGCGGCACCGCCCGGACCCATTTTGGCGCGGCACCGCCCGGACCCATTTAGGCGCGAAACCGCCCGGACCCATTTAGGCGCGGCACCGCCCGGACCCATTTTGGCGCGGCACCCCCCGGACCCATTTAGGCGCGGCACCGCCCGGACCCATTTTGGCGCGGCACCGCCCGGACCCATTTTGGAGCGGCACCGCCCGGACCCATTTAGGCGCGGCACCGCCCGGACCCATTTTGGAGCGGCACCGCCGGGACCCATTTAGGCGCGGCACCGCCCGGACCCATTTAGGCGCGGCACCGCCCGGACCCATTTAGGCGCGGCACAGCCCGGAACCATTTTGGCGCGGCACCGCCCGGACCCATTTTGGCGCGGCACCGCCCGGACCCATTTAGGCGCGGCACCGCCCGGACCCATTTAGGCGCGAAACCGCTCGGACCCATTTTGGCGCGGCACCGCCCGGACCCATTTAGGCGCGGCACCGCCCCGACCCATTTTGGAGCGGCACCGCCCGGACCCATTTAGGCGCGGCACCGCCCGGACCCATTTTGGAGCGGCACCGCCCGGACCCATTTAGGCGCGGCACCGCCCGGACCCATTTTGGCGCGGCACCCCCCGGACCCATTTTGGCGCGCACGCCCGGACCCATTTTGGCGCGGCACCGCCCGGACCCATTTAGGCGCGGCAAAATGGGTCCGGGGGGTGCCGCGCCAAAATGGGTCCGGGCGGTGCCGCGCCTAAATGGGTCCGGGCGGTGCCGCTCCAAAATGGGTCCGGGCGGTTGCCGCGCCTAAATGGGTCCGGGCGGTGCCGCTCCAAATGGGTCGGGCGGTGCCGCGCCTAAATGGGTCCGGGCGGTGCCGCGCCAAAATGGGTCCGAGCGGTTTCGCGCCTAAATGGGTCCGGGCGGTGCCGCGCCTAAATGGGTCCGGGCGGTGCCGCGCCAAAATGGGTCGGGCGGTGCCGCGCCAAAATGGTTCCGGGCTGTGCCGCGCCTAAATGGGTCCGGGCGGTGCCGCGCCTAAATGGGTCCGGGCGGTGCCGCGCCTAAATGGGTCCCGGCGGTGCCGCTCCAAAATGGGTCCGGGCGGTGCCGCGCCTAAATGGGTCCGGGCGGTGCCGCTCCAAAATGGGTCCGGGCGGTGCCGCGCCAAAATGGGTCCGGGCGGTGCCGCGCCTAAATGGGTCCGGGGGGTGCCGCGCCAAAATGGGTCCGGGCGGTGCCGCGCCTAAATGGGTCGGGCGGTTTCGCGCCTAAATGGGTCCGGGCGGTGCCGCGCCAAAATGGGTCCGGGCGGTGCCGCGCCTAAATGGGTCCGGGCGGTGCCGCTCCAAAATGGGTCCGGGCGGTGCCGCGCCTAAATGGGTCCGGGCGGTGCCGCGTCTAAATGGGTCCGGGCGGTGCCGCTCCAAAATGGGTCCGGGCGGTGCCGCGCCTAAATGGGTCCGGGCGGTGCCGCGCCAAAATGGGTCCGGGCGGTGCCGCGCCAAAATGGGTCCGGGGGGTGCCGCGCAAAATGGGTCCGGGCGGTTCCGCGCCTAAATGGGTCCGGGCGGTTTCGCGCCTAAATGGGTCCGGGCGGTGCCGCTCCAAAATGGGTCGGGGCGGTGCCGCGCCTAAATGGGTCCGGGCGGTGCCGCGCCAAAATGGGTCCGGGCGGTTTCGCGCCTAAATGGGTCCGGGCGGTGCCGCGCCTAAATGGGTCCGGGCGGTGCCGCGCCAAAATGGGTCCGGGCGGTGCCGCGCCAAAATTGTTCCGGGCTGTGCCGCGCCTAAATGGGTCCGGGCGGTGCCGCGCCTAAATGGGTCCGGGCGGTGCCGCTCCAAAATGGGTCCGGGCGGTGCCGCGCCTAAATGGGTCCGGGCGGTGCCGCGCCAAAATGGGTCTGGGCGGTGCCGCGCCTAAATGGGTCCGGGCGGTGCCGCGCCTAAATGGGTACGGGCGGTGCCGCTCCAAAATGGGTCCCGTGCGGTGCCGCGCCTAAATGGGTCCGGGCGGTGCCGCGCCAAAATGGGTCCGGGCGGTGCCGCGCCTAAATGGGTCCGGGCGGTGCCGCGCCTGAATGGGTCCGGTCGGTGCCGCGCCTAAATGGGTCCGGGCGGTGCCGCGCCTGAATGGGTCTGGGCGGTGCCGCGCCTGAATGGGTCCGGTCGGTGCCGCGCCTAAATGGGTCCGGGCGGTGCCGCACCAAAATGGGTCCGGGCGGTGCCGCGCCTAAATGGGTCCGGGCGGTGCCGCGCCTAAATGGGTCTGGGCGGTGCCGCGCCTGAATGGGTCCGGTCGGTGCCGCGCCTAAATGGGTCCGGGCGGTGCCGCACCAAAATGGGTCCGGGCGGTGCCGCGCCTAAATGGGTCCGGGCGGTGCCGCTCCAAAATGCGCCCAGGCGGTGCCGCTCCAAAATGGGTCCGGGCGGTGCCGCGCCAAAATGGGTCCGGGCGGTGCCGCTCCAAAATGGGTCCGGGCGGTGCCGCGCCTAAATGGGTCCGGGCGGTGCCGCGCCTAAATGGGTCCGGGCGGTGCCACGCCAAAATGGGTCCGGGCGGTGCCGCGCCTAAATGGGTCCGGGCGGTGCCGCGCCTAAATGGGTCCGGGCGGTGCCGCTCCAAATGGGTCCGGGCGGTGCCGCGCCAAAATGGGTCCGGGCGGTGCCGCGCCAAAATGGGTCCGGGCGGTGCCGCGCCTAAATGGGTCCGGGGGGTGCCGCGCCAAAATGGGTCCGGGCGGTGCCGCGCCTAAATGGGTCCGGGCGGTTTCGCGCCTAAATGGGTCCGGGCGGTGCCGCGTCTAAATGGGTCCGGGCGGTGCCGCGCCTAAATGGGTCCGGGCGGTGCCGCGCCTAAATGGGTCCGGGCGGTGCCGCGCCTAAATGGGTCCGGGCGGTGCCGCGTCTAAATGGGTCCGGGCGGTGCCGCTCCAAAATGGGTCCGGGCGGTGCCGCGCCTAAATGGGTCCGGGCGGTGCCGCGCCAAAAATGGGTCCGGGCGGTGCCGCGCCAAAATGGGTCCGGGGGGTGCCGCGCCAAAATGGGTCCGGGCGGTGCCGCGCCTAAATGGGTCCGGGCGGTTTCGCGCCTAAATGGGTCCGGGCGGTGCCGCTCCAAAATGGGTCGGGGCGGTGCCGCGCCTAAATGGGTCCGGGCGGTGCCGCGCCAAAATGGGTCCGGGGCGGTTTCGCGCCTAAATGGGTCCGGGCGGTGCCGCGCCTAAATGGGTCCGGGCGGTGCCGCGCCAAAATGGGTCCGGGCGGTGCCGCGCCAAAATGGTTCCGGGCTGTGCCGCGCCTAAATGGGTCCGGGCGGTGCCGCGCCTAAATGGGTCCGGGCGGTGCCGCGCCTAAATGGGTCCGGGCGGTGCCGCGCCAAAATGGGTCCGGGCGGTGCCGCGTCTAAATGGGTCCGGGCGGTGCCGCTCCAAAATGGGTCCGGGCGGTGCCGCGCCAAAATGGGTCCGGGCGGTGCCGCGCCAAAATGGGTCCGGGCGGTGCCGCGCCTAAATGGGTCCGGGCGGTTTCGCGCCTAAATGGGTCCGGGCGGTGCCGCTCCAAAATGGGTCGGGGCGGTGCCGCGCCCTAAATGGGTCCGGGCGGTGCCGCGCCTAAATGGGTCCGGGCGGTGCCGCGCCTAAATGGGTCCGGGCGGTGCCGCTCCAAAATGGGTCCGGGCGGTGCCGCGCCTAAATGGGTCCGGGCGGTGCCGCGCCTAAATGGGTCCGGGCGGTGCCGCGCCTAAATGGGTCCGGGCGGTGCCGCGCCCTAAATGGGTAACGGGCGGTGCCGCTCCAAAATGGGTCCGGGCGGTGCCGCGCCTAAATGGGTCCGGGCGGTGCCGCGCCAAAATGGGTCCGGGCGGTGCCGCGCCTAAATGGGTCCGGGCGGTGCCGCGCCTGAATGGGTCCGGTCGGTGCCGCGCCTAAATGGGTCCGGGCGGTGCCGCGCCTGAATGGGTCCGGGCGGTGCGCGCCTAAATGGGTCCGGCGGTGCCGCGCCTAAATGGGTATGGGCGGTGCCGCGCCAAAATGGGTCCGGGCGGTGCCGCTCCAAAATGGGTCCGGGCGGTGCCGCGTCTAAATGGGTCCGGGCGGTGCCGCGCCAAAATGGGTCCGGGCGGTGCCGCGCCTAAATGGGTCCGGGCGGTGCCGCGCCAAAATGGGTCCGGGCGGTGCCGCGCCTAAATGGGTCCGGGCGGTGCCGCGTCTAAATGGGTCCGGGCGGTGCCGCTTCTAAATGGGTCCGGGCGGTGCCGCGCCTAAATGGGTCCGGGCGGTGCCGCGCCAAATGGGTCCGGGCGGTGCCGCGCCTAAATGGGTCCGGGCGGTGCCGCTCCAAAATGGGTCCGGGCGGTGCCGCGCCTAAAAGGGTCCGGGCGGTGCCGCGTCTAAATGGGTCCGGGCGGTGCCGCTCCAAAATGGGTCCGGGCGGTGCCGCGCCTAAATGGGTCCGGGCGGTGCCGCGCCAAAATGGGTCCGGGCGGTGCCGCGCCAAAATGGGTCCGGGGGGTGCCGCGCCAAAATGGGTCCGGGCGGTGCCGCGCCTAAATGGGTCCGGGCGGTTTCGCGCCTAAATGGGTCCGGGCGGTGCCGCTCCAAAATGGGTCCGGGCGGTGCCGCGCCAAAATGGGTCCGGGCGGTGCCGCGCCTAAATGGGTCCGGGCGGTGCCGCGCCAAAATGGGTCCGGGCGGTGCCGCTTCTAAATGGGTCCGGGCGGTGCCGCGCCTAAATGGGTCCAGGCGGTGCCGCGTCTAAATGGTTCCGGGCGGTGCTGCGCCTAAATGGGTCCGGGCGGTGCCGCGCCTAAATGGGTCCGGGCGGTGCCGCTCCAAAATGGGTCCGGGCGGTGCCGCGCCTAAATGGGTCCGGGCGGTGCCGTGCCAAAAGGGGTCCGGGCGGTGCGCGCCTAAATGGTTCCGGGCGGTGCCGCGCCTAAATGGGTCCGGGCGGTGCCGCTTCTAAATGGGTCCGGGCGGTGCCGCGCCTAAATGGGTCCAGGCGGTGCCGCGTCTAAATGGGTCCGGGCGGTGCCGCGCCTAAATGGGTCGGGCGGTGCCGCTCCAAAATGGGTCCGGGCGGTGCCGCGCCTAAATGGGTCCGGGCGGTGCCGCGCCAAAATGGGTCCGGGCGGTGCCGCGCCAAAATGGGTCCGGGCGGTGCCGCGCCTAAATGGGTCCGGGCGGTGCCGCTCCAAAATGGGTCCGGGCGGTGCCGCGCCTAAATGGGTCCGGGCGGTGCCGCGCCTAAATGGGTCCGGGCGGTGCCGCGCCTAAATGGGTCCGGGCGGTGCCGCGTCTAATGGGTCCGGGCGGTGCCGCTCCAAAATGGGTCCGGGCGGTGCCGCGCCAAAATGGGTCCGGGCGGTGCCGCGCCTAAATGGGTCCGGGCGGTGCCGCGCCAAATGGGTCCGGGCGGTGCCGCGCCAAAATGGTTCCGGGCGGTGCCGCGCCTAAATGGGTCCGGGCGGTGCCGCGCCTAAATGGGTCCGGGCGGTGCCGCTCCAAAATGGGTCCGGGCGGTGCCGCGCCTAAATGGGTCCGGGCGGTGGCCGCGTCTAAATGGGTCCGGGTGGTGCCACGCCTAAATGGGTCCGGGCGATGCCGCTCCAAAATGGGTCCCGGGCGGTGCCGCGCCTAAATGGGTTCCGGGCGGTGCCGCGCCAAAATGGGTCCGGGCGGTGCCGCGCCTAAATGGGTCCGGTCGGTGCCGCGCCTAAATGGGTCCGGGCGGTGCCGCGCCTAAATGGGTCCGGGCGGTGTCGCTCCAAAATGGGTCCGGGCGGTGCCGCGCCTAAATGGGTCCGGGCGGTGCCGCTCCAAAATGGGTCCGGGCGGTGCCGCGTCTAAATGGGTCCGGGCGGTGCCACGCCTAAATGGGTCCGGGCGGTGCCGCTCCAAAATGGGTCCGGGCGGTGCCGCGCCTAAATGGGTCCGGGCGGTGCCGCGCTAAAGGGTCCGGGCGGTGCGCTCCAAAATGGGTCCGGGCGGTGCCGCGCCAAAATGGGTCCGGGCGGTGCCGCGCCTAAATGGGTCCGGGCGGTGCCGCGCCAAAATGGGTCCGGGCGGTGCCGCGCCTAAATGGGTCCGGGCGGTTTCGCGCCTAAATGGGTCCGGGCGTGCCGCGCCTAAATGGGTCCGGGCGGTTGCCGCGCCTAAATGGGTCCGGGCGGTGCCGCTCCAAAATGGGTCCGGGCGGTGCCGCGCCTAAATGGGTCCGGGCGGTGCCGCGCCAATTTGGGTCCGGGCGGTGCCGCGCCTAAATGGGTCCCGGGCGGTGCCGCGCCTAAATGGGTCCGGGCGGTGCCGCGCCAAAATGGTTCCGGGCGGTGCCGCTTCTAAATGGGTCCGGGCGGTGCCGCGCCTAAATGGGTCCGGGCGGTGCCGCGTCTAAATGGGTCCGGGCGGTGCCGCTTCTAAATGGGTCCGGGCGGTGCCGCGCCTGAATGGGTCCGGGCGGTGCCGCGCCAAAATGGGTCCGGGCGGTGCCGCTCCAAAATGGGTCCGGGCGGTGCCGCGCCTAAATGGGTCCGGGCGGTGCCGCGCCAAAATGGGTCCGGGCGGTTGCCGCGCCTAAATGGGTTCCGGGCGGTGCCGCTTCTAAATGGGTCCGGACGGTGCCGCTCCAAAATGGTTTCCGGGCGGCGCCGCTTCTAAATGGGTCCGGGCGGTGCCGCGCCAAAATGGGTCCGGGCGGTGCCGCGCCTAAATGGGTCCGGGCGGTGCCGCGCCAAAATGGGTCCGGGCGGTGCCGCGCCTAAATGGGTCCGGGCGGTGCCGCGCCTAAATGGGTCCGGGCGGTGCCGCGCCAAAATGGTTCCGGGCGGTGCCGCGTCTAAATGGGTCCGGGGGGTGCCGCGCCTAAATGGGTCCGGGCGGTGCCGCGCCTAATGGGTCCGGGCGGTGCCGCTCCAAAATGGGTCCGGGCGGTGCCGCGCCTAAATGGGTCCCGGGCGGTGCCGCGCCAAAATGGGTCCGGGCGGTTGCCGCGCCTAAATGGGTCCGGGCGTGCCGCGCCAAAATGGGTCCGGGCGGTGCCGCGCCTAAATGGGTCCGGGCGGTGCCGCGCCTAAATGGGTCCGGGCGGCGCCGCGTCTAAATGGGTCCGGGCGGTGCCGCGTCTAAATGGGTCCGGGCGGTGCCGCTCCAAAATGGGTCCGGGCGGTGCCGCTCCAAAATGGTTCCGGGCGGTGCCGCGCCTAAATGGGTCCGGGCGGTGCCGCTCCAAATGGGTCCGGGCGGTGCCGCGCCAAAATGGTTCCGGGCGGTGCCGCTTCTAAATGGGTCCGGGCGGTGCCGCGCCTAAATGGGTCCGGGCGGTGCCGCGCCAAAATGGGTCCGGGCGGTGCCAGCGCCTAAATGGGTCCGGGCGGTGCCGCGCCAAAATGGGTCCGGGCGGTGCCGCTTCTAAATGGGTCCGGGCGGTGACGCGCCTAAATGGGTCCGGGCGGTGCCGCGCCAAAATGGTTCCGGGCGGTGCCGCGTCTAAATGGGTCCGGGGGGTGCCGCGCCTAAATGGGTCCGGGCGGTGCCGCGCCTAAATGGGTCCGGGCGGTGCCGCTCCAAAATGGGTCCGGGCGGTGCCGCGCCTAAATGGGTCCGGGCGGTGCCGCGCCAAAATGGGTCCGGGCGGTGCCGCGCCTAAATGGGTCCGGGCGATGCCGCGCAAAATGGGTCCGGGCGGTGCCCGCGCCTAAATGGGTCCGGGCGGTGCCGCGTCTAAATGGGTCCGGGCGGCGCCGCGTCTAAATGGGTCCGGGCGGTGCCGCGTCTAAATGGGTCCGGGTGGTGCCGCTCCAAAATGGGTCCGGGCGGTGCCGCTCCAAAATGTTTCCGGGCGGTGCCGCGCCTAAATGGGTCCGGGCGGTGCCGCTCCAAAATGGGTCCGGGCGGTGCCGCGCCAAAATGGTTCCGGGCGGTGCCGCGCCTAAATTGGTCCGGGCGGTGCCGCGCCTAAATGGGTCCGGGCGGTGCCGCGCCAAAATGGGTCCGGGCGGTGCCGCGCCTAAATGGGTCCGGGCGGTGCCGCGCCTAAATGGGTCCGGGCGGTGCCACGTCTAAATGGGTCCGGGCGGTGCCGCGCCAAAATGGGTCCGGGCGGTGCCGCGCCTAAATGGGTCCGGGCAGTGCCGCGCCAAAATGGTTCCGGGCGGTGCCGCTTCTAAATGGGTCCGGGCGGTGCCGCGCCTAAATGGGTCCGGGCGGTGCCGCGCCTAAATGGGTCCGGCGGTGCCGCGCCTGAATGGGTCCGGGCGGTGCCGCGCCTAAATGGGTCCGGGCGGTGCCGCGCCTGAATGGGTCCGGGCGGTGCCGCGCCTAAATGGGTCCGGGCGGTGCCGCGCCAAAATGGGTCCGGGCGGTGCCGCGCCAAAATGGGTCCGGGCGGTGCCGCGCCTAAATGGGTCCGGTCGGTGCCGCGTCTAAATGGGTCCGGGCGGTGCCGCGTCTAAATGGGTCCGGGCGGTGCCGCGCCTAAATGGGTCCGGGCGGTGCCGCTCCAAAATGGGTCCGGGCGGTGCCGCTCCAAAATGGGTCCGGGCGGTGCCGCGCCTAAATGGGTCCGGGCGGTGCCGCTCCAAAATGGGTCCGGGCGGTGCCGCGCCTAAATGGGTCCGGGCGGTGCCACGCCTAAATGGGTCCGGGCGGTGCCGCTCCAAAATGGGTCCGGGCGGTGCCGCGCCTAAATGGGTCCGGGCGGTGCCGCGCCTAAATGGGTCCGGGCGGTGCCGCTTCTAAATGGGTCCGGGCGGTGCCGCGCCTAAATGGGTCCGGGCGGTGCCGCGCCTAAATGGGTCCGGGCGGTGACGCGCCTAAATGGTCCGGGCGGTGCCGCTCCAAAATGGGTCCGGGCGGTTGCCGCGCCTAAATGGGTCCGGGCGGTGCCGCGCCAAAATGGGTCCGGGCGGTGCCACGCCTAAATGGGTCCGGGCGGTGCCGCTCCAAAATGGGTCCGGGCGGTGCCGCGCCTAAATGGGTCCGGGCGGTGCCGCGCCAAAATGGGTCCGGGCGGTGCCGCTTCTAAATGGGTCCGGGCGGTGCCGCGCCTAAATGGGTCCGGGCGGTGACGCGCCTAAATGGGTCCGGGCGGTGCCCGCGCCTGAATGGGTCCGGTCGGTGCCCGCGCCTAAATGGGTCCGGGCGGTGCCAGCGCTTGAATGGGTCCGGGCGGTGCCGCGCCAAAATGGGTCCGGGCGGTGCCGCGCCAAAATGGTCCGGGCGGTGCCGCGCCTAAATGGGTCCGGGCGGTGCCGCTCCTAAATGGGTCTGGTGGTGCCGCGCCAAAATGGGTCCGGGCGGTGCCGCGCCTAATGGGTCCGGGCGGTGCCGCTTCTAAATGGGTCCCGGGCGGTGCCGCGCCTAAATGGGTCCGGGCGGTGCCGCGCCAAAATGGGTACGGGCGGTGCCGCGCCTGAATGGGTCCGGTCGGTGCCGCGCCTAAATGGGTCCGGGCGGTGCCGCGCCAAAATGGGTCCGGGCGGTGCCGCGCCTAAATGGGTCCGGGCGGTGCCGCTCCAAAATGCGCCCGGGCGGTGCCGCTCAAAATGGGGTCCGGGCGGTGCCGCGCCTAAATGGGTCCGGGCGGTGCCGCTCCAAAATGGGTCCGGGCGGTGCCGCGCCTAAATGGGTCCGGGCGGTGCCGCGCCTAAATGGGTCCGGGCGGTGCCGCTTCTAAATGGGTCCGGGCGGTGCCGCGCCTAAATGGGTCGGGCGTTGACGCGCCTAAATGGGTCCGGGCGGTGCCGCGCCTAAATGGGTACGGGCGGTGCCGCTCCAAAATGGGTCCGGGCGGTGCCGCGCCTAAATGGGTCCGGGCGGTGCCGCGCCAAAATGGGTTCCGGGCGGTGCCGCGCCTAAATGGGTCCGGGCGGTGCCGCGCCAAAATGGGTCCGGGCGGTGCCGCGCCTAAATGGGTCCGGGCGGTGCCGCGCCAAAATGGGTCCGGGCGGTGCCGCGCCTAAATGGGTCCGGGCGGTGCCGCGCCAAAATGGGTCCGGGCGGTGCCGCGCCAAAATGGTTCCGGGCGGTGCCGCTTCTAAAATGGGTCCGGGCGGTGCCGCGCCTAAATGGGTCCGGGCGTGCCGCGCCTGAATGGGTCCGGTCGGTGCCGCGCCTAAATGGGTCCGGGCGGTGCCGCGCCAAAATGGGTCCGGGCGGTGCCGCTCCAAAATGCGCCCAGGCGGTGCCGCTCCAAAATGGGTCCGGGCGGTGCCGCGCCTAAATGGGTCCGGGCGGTGCCGCTCCAAAATGCGCCCAGGCGGTGCCGCTCCAAAATGGGTCCGGGCGGTGCCGCGCCTAAATGGGTCCGGGCGGTGCCGCTCCAAAATGGGTCCGGGCGGTGCCGCGCCTAAATGGGTCCGGGCGGTGCCGCGTCTAAATGGGTCCGGGCGGTGCCGCGCCTAAATGGGTCCGGGCGGTGCCGCTCCAAAATGGGTCCGGGCGGTGCCGCGCCAAAATGGGTCCGGGCGGTGCCGCGCCTAAAGGGTCCGGGAAGTGCCGCGCCAAAATGGGTCCGGGCGGTGCCGCGCCTAAATGGGTCCGGGCGGTTTCGCGCCTAAATGGGTCCGGGCGGTGCCGCGCCTAAATGGGTCCGGGCGGTGCCGCGCCTAAATGGGTTCCGGGCGGGTGCCGCTCCAAAATGGGTCCGGCGGTGCCGCGCCTAAATGGGTCCGGGCGGTGCCGCGTCTAAATGGGTCCGGGCGGTGCCGCTCCAAAATGGGTCCGGGCGGTGCCGCGCCTAAATGGGTCCGGGCGGTGCCGCGCCAAAAATGGGTCCGGGCGGTGCCGCGCCAAAATGGGTCCGGGGGGTGCCGCGCCAAAATGGGTCCGGGCGGTGCCGCGCCTAAATGGGTCCGGGCGGTTTCGCGCCTAAATGGGTCCCGGGCGGTGCCGCTCCAAAATGGGTCGGGGCGGTGCCGCGCCTAAATGGGTCCGGGCGGTGCCGCGCCAAAATGGGTCCGGGCGGTTTCGCGCCTAAATGGGTCCGGGCGGTGCCGCGCCTAAATGGGTCCGGGCGGTGCCGCGCCAAAATGGGTCCGGGCGGTGCCGCGCCAAAATGGTTCCGGGCTGTGCCGCGCCTAAATGGGTCCGGGCGGTGCCGCGCCTAAATGGGTCCGGGCGGTGCCGCACCTAAATGGGTCCGGGCGGTGCCGCTCCAAAATGGGTCCGGGCGGTGCCGCGCCTAAATGGGTCCGGGCGGTGCCGCGCCAAAATGGGTCTGGGCGGTGCCGCGCCTAAATGGGTCCGGGCGGTGCCGCGCCTAAATGGGTACGGGCGGTGCCGCTCCAAAATGGGTCCGTGCGGTGCCGCGCCTAAATGGGTCCGGGCGGTGCCGCGCCAAAATGGGTCCGGGCGGTGCCGCGCCTAAATGGGTCCGGGCGGTGCCGCGCCTGAATGGGTCCGGTCGGTGCCGCGCCTAAATGGGTCCGGGCGGTGCCGCGCCTGAATGGGTCCGGGCGGTGCCGCTCCAAAATGGGTCCGGGCGGTGCCGCGCCTAAATGGGTCCGGGCGGTGCCGCTTCTAAATAGGTCCGGGCGGTGCCGCGCCTAAATGGGTCCGGGCATTGACGCGCCTAAATGGGTCCGGGCGGTGCCGCGCCTAAATGGGTCCGGGCGGTGCCGCTCCAAAATGGGTCCGGGCGGTGCCGCGTCTAAATGGGTCAGGGCGGTGCCGCGCCAAAATGGGTCCGGGCGGTGCCGCGCCTAAATGGGTCCGGGCGGTGCCGCGCCAAAATGGGTCCGGGCGGTGCCGCGCCAAAATGGGTCCGGGCGGTGCCGCGCCTAAATGGGTCCGGGCGGTGCCGCGCCAAAATGGGTCCGGGCGGTGCCGCGCCAAAATGGTTCCGGGCGGTGCCGCTTCTAAATGGGTCCGGGCGGTGCCGCGCCTAAATGGGTCCGGGCGGTGCCGCGCCTAAATGGGTCCGGGCGGTGCCGCGCCTGAATGGGTCCGGTCGGTGCCGCGCCTAAATGGGTCCGGGCGGTGCCGCACCAAAATGGGTCCGGGCGGTGCCGCGCCTAAATGGGTCCGGGCGGTGCCGCGCCAAAATGGTTCCGGGCGGTGCCGCTCCAAAATGGGTCCGGGCGGTGCCGCGCCTAAATGGGTCCGGGCGTGCCGCTCCAAAATGGGTCCGGGCGGTGCCGCGCCTAAATGGGTCCGGGCGGTGCCGCGCCTAAATGGGTCCGGGCGGTGCCGCGCCAAAATGGGTCCGGGCGGTGCCGCGCCTAAATGGGTCCGGGCGGTGCCGCGCCTAAATGGGTCCGGGCGGTGCCGCTCCAAAATGGGTCCGGGCGGTGCCGCGCCAAAATGGGTCCGGGCGGTGCCGCGCCAAAATGGGTCCGGGCGGTGCCGCGCCTAAATGGGTCCGGGGGGTGCCGCGCCAAAATGGGTCCGGGCGGTGCCGCGCCTAAATGGGTCCGGGCGGTTTCGCGCCTAAATGGGTCCGGGCGGTGCCGCGTCTAAATGGGTCCGGGCGGTGCCGCGCCTAAATGGGTCCGGGCGGTGCCGCTCCAAAATGGGTCCGGGCGGTGCCGCGCCTAAATGGGTCCGGGCGGTGCCGCGCCTAAATGGGTCCGGGCGGTGCCGCGTCTAAATGGGTCCGGGCGGTGCCGCTCCAAAATGGGTCCGGGCGGTGCCGCGCCTAAATGGGTCCGGGCGGTGCCGCGCCAAAATGGGTCCGGGCGGTGCCGCGCCAAAATGGGTCCGGGGGTGCCGCGCCAAAATGGGTCCGGGCGGTGCCGCGCCTAAATGGGTCCGGGCGGTTTCGCGCCTAAATGGGTCCGGGCGGTGCCGCTCCAAAATGGGTCGGGGCGGTGCCGCGCCTAAATGGGTCCGGGCGGTGCCGCGCCAAAATGGGTCCGGGCGGTTTCGCGCCTAAATGGGTCCGGGCGGTGCCGCGCCTAAATGGGTCCGGGCGGTGCCGCGCCAAAATGGGTCCGGGCGGTGCCGCGCCAAAATGGTTCCGGGCTGTGCCGCGCCTAAATGGGTCCGGGCGGTGCGCGCCTAAATGGGTCCGGGCGGTGCCGCGCCTAAATGGGTCCGGGCGGTGCCGCTCCAAAATGGGTCCGGGCGGTGCCGCGCCTAAATGGGTCCGGGCGGTGCCGCTCCAAAATGGGTCCGGGCGGTGCCGCGCCAAAATGGGTCCGGGCGTGCCGCGCCTAAATGGTCCGGGGGGTGCCGCGCCAAAATGGGTCCGGGCGGTGCCGCGCCTAAATGGGTCCGGGCGGTTTCGCGCCTAAATGGGTCCGGGCGGTGCCGCGCCAAAATGGGTCCGGGCGGTGCCGCGCCTAAATGGGTCCGGGCGGTGCCGCTCCAAAATGGGTCCGGGCGGTGCCGCGCCTAAATGGGTCCGGGCGGTGCCGCGTCTAAATGGGTCCGGGCGGTGCCGCTCCAAAATGGGTCCGGGCGGTGCGCGCCAAAATGGGTCCGGGCGGTGCCGCGCCAAAATGGGTCCGGGGGTGCCGCGCCAAAATGGGTCCGGGCGGTGCCGCGCCTAAATGGGTCCGGGCGGTTTCGCGCCTAAATGGGTCCGGGCGGTGCCGCTCCAAAATGGGTCGGGGCGGTGCCGCGCCTAAATGGGTCCGGGCGGTGCCGCGCCAAAATGGGTCCGGGCGGTTTCGCGCCAAAATGGGTCCGGGCGGTGCCGCGCCTAAATGGGTCCGGGCGGTTTCGCGCCTAAATGGGTCCGGGCGGTGCCGCTCCAAAATGGGTCGGGGCGGTGCCGCGCCTAAATGGGTCCGGGCGGTGCCGCGCCAAAATGGGTCCGGGCGGTTTCGCGCCTAAATGGGTCCGGGCGGTGCCGCGCCTAAATGGGTCCGGGCGGTGCCGCGCCCTAAATGGGTCCGGGCGGTGCCGCGCCAAAATGGTTCCGGGCTGTGCCGCGCCTAAATGGGTCCGGGCGGTGCCGCTCCAAAATGGGTCCGAGCGGTGCCGCGCCTAAATGGGTCCGGGCGGTGCCGCGCCAAAATGGGTCCGGGCGGTGCCGCGCCTAAATGGGTCCAGGCGGTGCCGCGCCTGAATGGGTCCGGGCGGTGCCGCGCCTAAATGGGTCCGGGCGGTGCCGCGCCTGAATGGGTCTGGGCGGTGCCGCGCCTGAATGGGTCCGGTCGGTGCCGCGCCTAAATGGGTCCGGGCGGTGCCGCACCAAAATGGGTCCGGGCGGTGCCGCGCCTAAATGGGTCCGGGCGGTGCCGCGCCTAAATGGGTCTGGGCGGTGCCGCGCCTGAATGGGTCCGGTCGGTGCCGCGCCTAAATGGGTCCGGGCGGTGCCGCACCAAAATGGGTCCGGGCGGTGCCGCGCCTAAATGGGTCCGGGCGGTGCCGCTCCAAAATGCGCCCAGGCGGTGCCGCTCCAAAATGGGTCCGGGCGGTGCCGCGCCTAAATGGGTCCGGGCGGTGCCGCTCCAAAATGGGTCCGGGCGGTGCCGCGCCTAAATGGGTCCGGGCGGTGCCGCGCCTAAATGGGTCCGGGCGGTGCCGCGCCAAAATGGGTCCGGGCGGTGCCGCGCCTAAATGGGTCCGGGCGGTGCCGCGCCTAAATGGGTCCGGGCGGTGCCGCTCCAAAATGGGTCCGGGCGGTGCCGCGCCAAAATGGGTCCGGGCGGTGCCGCGCCAAAATGGGTCCGGGCGGTGCGCGCCTAAATGGGTCCGGGGGGTGCCGCGCCAAAATGGGTCCGGGCGGTGCCGCGCCTAAATGGGTCCGGGCGGTTTCGCGCCTAAATGGGTCCGGGCGGTGCCGCGTCTAAATGGGTCCGGGCGGTGCCGCGCCTAAATGGGTCCGGGCGGTGCCGCTCCAAAATGGGTCCGGGCGGTGCCTGCGCCTAAATGGGTCCGGGCGGTGCCGCGTCTAAATGGGTCCGGGCGGTGCCGCTCCAAAATGGGTCCGGGCGGTGCCGCGCCTAAATGGGTCCGGGCGGTGCCGCGCCAAAATGGGTCCGGGCGGTGCCGCGCCAAAATGGGTCCGGGGGGTGCCGCGCCAAAATGGGTCCGGGCGGTGCCGCGCCTAAATGGGTCCGGGCGGTTTCGCGCCTAAATGGGTCCGGGCGGTGCCGCTCCAAAAATGGGTCGGGGCGGTGCGCGCCTAAATGGGTCCGGGCGGTGCCGCGCCAAAATGGGTCCGGGCGGTTTCGCGCCTAAATGGGTCCGGGCGGTGCCGCGCCTAAATGGGTCCGGGCGGTGCGCGCCAAAATGGTTCCGGGCTGTGCCGCGCCTAAATGGGTCCGGGCGGTGCCGCGCCTAAATGGGTCCGGGCGGTGCCGCGCCTAAATGGGTCCGGGCGGTGCGCTCCAAAATGGGTCCGGGCGGTGCCGCGCCTAAATGGGTCCGGGCGGTGCCGCGTCTAAATGGGTCCGGGCGGTGCCGCGCCAAAATGGTTCCGGGCGTGCCGCGCCTAAATGGGTCCGGGCGGTGCCGCGCCTGAATGGGTCCGGTCGGTGCCGCGCCTAAATGGGTCCGGGCGGTGCCGCGCCTAAATGGGTCTGGGCGGTGCCGCTCCAAAATGGGTCCGGGCGGTGCCTGCGCCTAAATGGGTCCGGGCGGTGCCGCGCCTAAATGGGTACGGGCGGTGCCGCGCCTAAATGGGTCCGGGCGGTGCCGCTCCAAAATGGGTCCGGGCGGTGCCGCGCCTAAATGGGTCCGGGCGGTGCCGCGCCAAAATGGGTCCGGGCGGTGCCGCGCCTAAATGGGTCCGGGCGGTTTCGCGCCTAAATGGGTCCGGGCGGTGCCGCGCCAAAATGGGTCCGGGCGGTGCCGCGCCTAAATGGGTCCGGGCGGTGCCGCGCCTAAATGGGTCCGGGCGGTGCCGCGCCAAAATGGGTCCGGGCGGTGCCGCGCCAAAATGGGTCCGGGCGGTGCCGCGTCTAAATGGGTCCGGGCGGTGCCGCTTCTAAATGGGTCCGGGCGGTGCCGCGCCTAAATGGGTCCGGGCGGTGCCGCTTCTAAATGGGTCCGGGCGGTGCCGCGCCAAAATGGGTCCGGGCGGTGCCGCGCCTAAATAGGTCCGGGCGGTGCCGCGCCAAAATGGGTCCGGGCGGTGCCGCGCCTAAATGGGTCCGGGCGGTGCCGCGCCAAAATGGGTCCGGGCGGTGCCGCTCCAAAATGGGTCCGGGCGGTGCCGCGCCTAAATGGGTCCGGGCGGTGCCGCGCCAAAATGGGTCCGGGCGGTGCCGCGCCTAAATGGGTCCGGGCGGTGCCGCGCCAAAATGGTTCCGGGCGGTGCCGCTTCTAAATGGGTCCGGGCGGTGCCGCGTCTAAATGGTTCCGGGCGGTGCCGCGCCTAAATGGGTCCGGGCGGTGCCGCGCCTAAATGGGTCCGGGCGGTGCCGCTCCAAAATGGGTCCGGTCGGTGCCGTGCCTAAATGGGTCCGGGCGGTGCCGCGCCAAAATGGGTCCGGGCGGTGCCGCGCCTAAATGGGTCCGGGCGGTGCCGCGCCTAAATGGGTCCGGGCGGTGCCGCGCCAAAATGGGTCCGGGCGGTGCCGCGCCTAAATGGGTCCGGGCGGTGCCGCGCCAAAATGGGTCCGGGCGGTGCCGCGCTAAATGGGTACGGGCGGTGCCGCTCCAAAATGGGTCCGGGCGGTGCCGCGCCTAAATGGGTCCGGGCGGTGCCGCGCCAAAATGGGTCCGGGCGGTGCCGCGCCTAAATGGGTCCGGGCGGTGCCGCGCCAAAATGGGTCCGGGCGGTGCCGCGCCTAAATGGGTCCGGGCGGTGCCGCGCCAAAATGGGTCCGGGCGGTGCCGCGCCAAAATGGTTCCGGGCGGTGCCGCGCCTAAATGGGTCCGGGCGGTGCCGCGCCTGAATGGGTCCGGTCGGTGCCGCGCCTAAATGGGTCCGGGCGGTGCCGCGCCTAAATGGGTCTGGGCGGTGCCGCTCCAAAATGGGTCCGGGCGGTGCCGCGCCTAAATGGGTCCGGGCGGTGCCGCGCCTAAATGGGTACGGGCGGTGCCGCGCCTAAATGGGTCCGGGCGGTGCCGCTCCAAAATGGGTCCGGGCGGTGCCGCGCCTAAATGGGTCCGGGCGGTGCCGCGCCAAAATGGGTCCGGGCGGTGCCGCGCCTAAATGGGTCCGGGCGGTTTCGCGCCTAAATGGGTCCGGGCGGTGCCGCGCCAAAATGGGTCCGGGCGGTGCCGCGCCTAAATGGGTCCGGGCGGTGCCGCGCCTAAATGGGTCCGGGCGGTTTCGCGCCTAAATGGGTCCGGGCGGTGCCGCGCCTAAATGGGTCCGGGCGGTGCCGCGCCTAAATTGGTCCGGGCGGTGCCGCGCCTAAATGGGTCCGGTCGGTGCCGCGCCTAAATGGGTCCGGGCGGTGCCGCGCCAAAATGGTTCCGGGCGGTGCCGCGCCTAAATGGGTCCGGGCGGTGCCGCGCCTAAATGGTCCGGGCGGTGCCGCTTCTAAATGGGTCCGGGCGGTGCCGCGCCAAAATGGGTCCGGGCGGTGCCGCGCCTAAATGGGTCCGGGCGGTGCCGCGTCTAAATGGGTCCGGGCGGTGCCGCGCCTAAATGGGTCCGGGCGGTGCCGCTCCAAAATGGGTCCGGGCGGTGCCGCGCCAAAATGGGTCCGGGCGGTGCCACGCCAAAATGGGTCCGGGCGGTGCCGCGCCTAAATGGGTCCGGGCGGTGCCGCTCCAAAATGGGTCCGGGCGGTGCCGCGCCTAAATGGGTCCGGGCGGTGCCGCGCCTAAATGGGTCCGGGCGGTGCCGCTTCTAAATAGGTCCGGGTGGTGCCGCGCCTAAATGGGTCCGGGCGGTGCCGCGTCTAAATGGGTCCGGGCGGTGCCGCTCCAAAATGGGTCCGGGCGGTGCCGCGCCTAAATGGGTCCGGGCGGTGCCTCGCCAAAATGGGTCCGGGCGGTGCCGCGCCAAAATGGGTCCGGGCGGTGCCGCGCCTAAATGGGTACGGGCGGTGCCGCTCCAAAATGGGTCCGGGCGGTGCCGCGCCTAAATGGGTCCGGGCGGTGCCGCGCCAAAATGGGTCCGGGCGGTGCCGCGCCTAAATGGGTCCGGGCGGTGCCGCGCCAAAATGGGTCCGGGCGGTGCCGCGCCAAAATGGGTCCGGGCGGTGCCGCGCCTAAATGGGTCCGGGTGGTGCCGCGCCAAAATGGGTCCGGGCGGTGCCGCGCCAAAATGGTTCCGGGCGGTGCCGCGCCTAAATGGGTCCGGGCGGTGCCGCGCCTGAATGGGTCCGGTCGGTGCCGCGCCTAAATGGGTCCGGGCGGTGCCGCGCCTAAATGGGTCTGGGCGGTGCCGCTCCAAAATGGGTCCGGGCGGTGCCGCGCCTAAATGGGTCCGGGCGGTGCCGCGCCTAAATGGGTACGGGCGGTGCCGCGCCTAAATGGGTCCGGGCGGTGCCGCTCCAAAATGGGTCCGGGCGGTGCCGCGCCTAAATGGGTCCGGGCGGTGCCGCGCCAAAATGGGTCCGGGCGGTGCCGCGCCTAAATGGGTCCGGGCGGTTTCGCGCCTAAATGGGTCCGGGCGGTGCCGCGCCAAAATGGGTCCGGGCGGTGCCGCGCCTAATGGGTCCGGGCGGTGCCGCGCCAAAATGGGTCCGGGCGGTGCCGCGCCAAAATGGGTCCGGGCGGTGCCGCGCTTAAATGGGTCCGGGCGGTGCCGCGTCTAAATGGGTCCGGGCGGTGCCGCTTCTAAATGGGTCCGGGCGGTGCCGCGCCTAAATGGGTCCGGGCGGTGCCGCTTCTAAATGGGTCCGGGCGGTGCCGCGCCAAAATGGGTCCGGGCGGTGCCGCGCCTAAATAGGTCCGGGCGGTGCCGCGCAAAATGGGTCCGGGCGGTGCCGCGCCTAAATGGGTCCGGGCGGTGCCGCGCCAAAATGGGTCCGGGCGGTGCCGCTCCAAAATGGGTCCGGGCGGTGCCGCGCCTAAATGGGTCCGGGCGGTGCCGCGCCAAAATGGGTCCGGGCGGTGCCGCGCCTAAATGGGTCCGGGCGGTGCCGCGCCAAAATGGTTCCGGGCGGTGCCGCTTCTAAATGGGTCCGGGCGGTGCCGCGTCTAAATGGTTCCGGGCGGTGCCGCGCCTAAATGGGTCCGGGCGGTGCCGCGCCTAAATGGGTCCGGGCGGTGCCGCTCCAAAATGGGTCCGGTCGGTGCCGTGCCTAAATGGGTCCGGGCGGTGCCGCGCCAAAATGGGTCCGGGCGGTGCCTCGCCTAAATGGGTCCGGGCGGTGCCGCGCCTAAATGGGTCCGGGCGGTGCCGCGCCTAAATGGGTCCGGGCGGTGCCGCGCCTAAATGGGTACGGGCGGTGCCGCTCCAAAATGGGTCCGGGCGGTGCCGCGCCTAAATGGGTCCGGGCGGTGCCGCGCCAAAATGGGTCCGGGCGGTGCCGCGCCTAAATGGTCCGGGCGGTGCCGCGCCAAAATGGGTCCGGGCGGTGCCGCGCCTAAATGGGTACGGGCGGTGCCGCGCCAAAATGGGTCCGGGCGGTGCCGCGCC
This sequence comes from Mergus octosetaceus, assembly GCA_036873955.1. Taxonomy (NCBI): domain Eukaryota; kingdom Metazoa; phylum Chordata; class Aves; order Anseriformes; family Anatidae; genus Mergus; species Mergus octosetaceus. The sequence continues at coordinate 29,617 of JBAGBL010000266.1, forward strand.
AAAATGGTTCCGGGCGGTGCCGCGCCTAAATGGGTCCGGGCGGTGCCGCGCCTGAATGGGTCCGGTCGGTGCCGCGCCTAAATGGGTCCGGGCGGTGCCGCGCCTAAATGGGTCTGGGCGGTGCCGCTCCAAAATGGGTACGGGCGGTGCCGCGCCTAAATGGGTCCGGGCGGTGCCGCGCCTAAATGGGTACGGGCGGTGCCGCGCCTAAATGGGTCCGGGCGGTGCCGCTCAAAATGGGTCCGGGCGGTGCCGCGCCTAAATGGGTCCGGGCGGTGCCGCGCCAAAATGGGTCCGGGCGGTGCCGCGCCTAAATGGGTCCGGGCGGTTTCGCGCCTAAATGGGTCCGGGCGGTGCCGCGCCAAAATGGGTCCGGGCGGTGCCGCGCCTAAATGGGTCCGGGCGGTGCCGCGCCTAAATGGGTCCGGGCGGTTTCGCGCCTAAATGGGTCCGGGCGGTGCCGCGCCTAAATGGGTCCGGGCGGTGCCGCGCCTAAATGGGTCCGGGCGGTGCCGCGCCTAAATTGGTCCGGGCGGTGCCGCGCCTAAATGGGTCCGGTCGGTGCCGCGCCTAAATGGGTCCGGGCGGTGCCGCGCCAAAATGGTTCCGGGCGGTGCCGCGCCTAAATGGGTCCGGGCGGTGCCGCGCCTAAATGGGTCCGGGCGGTGCCGCTTCTAAATGGGTCCGGGCGGTGCCGCGCCAAAATGGGTCCGGGCGGTGCCGCGCCTAAATGGGTCCGGGCGGTGCCGCGTCTAAATGGGTCCGGGCGGTGCCGCGCCTAAATGGGTCCGGGCGGTGCCGCTCCAAAATGGGTCCGGGCGGTGCCGCGCCTAAATGGGTCCGGGCGGTGCCACGCCTAAATGGGTCCGGGCGGTGACGCTCCAAAATGGGTCCGGGCGGTGCCGCGCCTAAATGGGTCCGGGCGGTGCCGCGCCAAAATGGGTCCGGGCGGTGCCGCTTCTAAATGGGTCCGGGCGGTGCCGCGCCTAAATGGGTCCGGGCGGTGCCGCGCCTAAATGGGTCCGGGCGGTGACGCGCCTAAATGGGTCCGGGCGGTGCCGCTCCAAAATGGGTCCGGGCGGTGCCGCGCCTAAATGGGTCTGGGCGGTGCCGCGCTTAAATGGGTCCGGGCGGTGCCGCGCCTAAATGGGTCCGGGCGGTGCCGCGCCAAAATGGGTCCGGGCGGTGCCGCGCCAAAATGGTTCCGGGCGGTGCCGCTTCTAAATGGGTCCGGGCGGTGCCGCGCCTAAATGGGTCCGGGCGGTGCCGCGCCTAAATGGGTCCGGGCGGTGCCGCGCCAAAATGGGTCCGGGCGGTGCCGCGCCTAAATGGGTCCGGGCGGTTTCGCGCCTAAATGGGTCCGGGCGGTGCCGCGCCAAAATGGGTCCGGGCGGTGCCGCGCCTAAATGGGTCCGGGCGGTGCCGCGCCTAAATGGGTCCGGGCGGTTTCGCGCCTAAATGGGTCCGGGCGGTGCCGCGCCTAAATGGGTCCGGGCGGTGCCGCGCCTAAATGGGTCCGGGCGGTGCCGCGCCTAAATTGGTCCGGGCGGTGCCGCGCCTAAATGGGTCCGGTCGGTGCCGCGCCTAAATGGGTCCGGGCGGTGCCGCGCCAAAATGGTTCCGGGCGGTGCCGCGCCTAAATGGGTCCGGGCGGTGCCGCGCCTAAATGGGTCCGGGCGGTGCCGCTTCTAAATGGGTCCGGGCGGTGCCGCGCCAAAATGGGTCCGGGCGGTGCCGCGTCTAAATGGGTCCGGGCGGTGCCGCGCCTAAATGGGTCCGGGCGGTGCCGCTCCAAAATGGGTCCGGGCGGTGCCGCGCCAAAATGGGTCCGGGCGGTGCCACGCCAAAATGGGTCCGGGCGGTGCCGCGCCTAAATGGGTCCGGGCGGTGCCGCTCCAAAATGGGTCCGGGCGGTGCCGCGCCTAAATGGGTCCGGGCGGTGCCGCGCCTAAATGGGTCCGGGCGGTGCCGCTTCTAAATAGGTCCGGGTGGTGCCGCGCCTAAATGGGTCCGGGCGGTGCCGCGTCTAAATGGGTCCGGGCGGTGCCGCGCTTGAATGGGTCCGGGCGGTGCCGCGCCTAAATGGGTCCGGGCGGTGCCTCGCCAAAATGGGTCCGGGCGGTGCCGCGCCAAAATGGGTCCGGGCGGTGCCGCGCCTAAATGGGTACGGGCGGTGCCGCTCCAAAATGGGTCCGGGCGGTGCCGCGCCTAAATGGGTCCGGGCGGTGCCGCGCCAAAATGGGTCCGGGCGGTGCCGCGCCTAAATGGGTCCGGGCGGTGCCGCGCCAAAATGGGTCCGGGCGGTGCCGCGCCTAAATGGGTCCGGGCGGTGCCGCGCCAAAATGGGTCCGGGCGGTGCCGCGCCAAAATGGTTCCGGGCGGTGCCGCGCCTAAATGGGTCCGGGCGGTGCCGCGCCTGAATGGGTCCGGTCGGTGCCGCGCCTAAATGGGTCCGGGCGGTGCCGCGCCTAAATGGGTCTGGGCGGTGCCGCTCCAAAATGGGTCCGGGCGGTGCCGCGCCTAAATGGGTCCGGGCGGTGCCGCGCCTAAATGGGTACGGGCGGTGCCGCGCCTAAATGGGTCCGGGCGGTGCCGCTCCAAAATGGGTCCGGGCGGTGCCGCGCCTAAATGGGTCCGGGCGGTGCCGCGCCAAAATGGGTCCGGGCGGTGCCGCGCCTAAATGGGTCCGGGCGGTTTCGCGCCTAAATGGGTCCGGGCGGTGCCGCGCCAAAATGGGTCCGGGCGGTGCCGCGCCTAAATGGGTCCGGGCGGTGCCGCGCCTAAATGGGTCCGGGCGGTGCCGCGCCAAAATGGGTCCGGGCGGTGCCGCGCCAAAATGGGTCCGGGCGGTGCCGCGCTTAAATGGGTCCGGGCGGTGCCGCGTCTAAATGGGTCCGGGCGGTGCCGCTTCTAAATGGGTCCGGGCGGTGCCGCGCCTAAATGGGTCCGGGCGGTGCCGCTTCTAAATGGGTCCGGGCGGTGCCGCGCCAAAATGGGTCCGGGCGGTGCCGCGCCTAAATAGGTCCGGGCGGTGCCGCGCCAAAATGGGTCCGGGCGGTGCCGCGCCTAAATGGGTCCGGGCGGTGCCGCGCCAAAATGGGTCCGGGCGGTGCCGCTCCAAAATGGGTCCGGGCGGTGCCGCGCCTAAATGGGTCCGGGCGGTGCCGCGCCAAAATGGGTCCGGGCGGTGCCGCGCCTAAATGGGTCCGGGCGGTGCCGCGCCAAAATGGTTCCGGGCGGTGCCGCTTCTAAATGGGTCCGGGCGGTGCCGCGTCTAAATGGTTCCGGGCGGTGCCGCGCCTAAATGGGTCCGGGCGGTGCCGCGCCTAAATGGGTCCGGGCGGTGCCGCTCCAAAATGGGTCCGGGCGGTGCCGCGCCTAAATGGGTCCGGGCGGTGCCGCGCCTAAATGGGTCCGGGCGGTGCCGCTTCTAAATAGGTCCGGGTGGTGCCGCGCCTAAATGGGTCCGGGCAGTGCCGCGTCTAAATGGGTCCGGGCGGTGCCGCTCCAAAATGGGTCCGGGCGGTGCCGCGCCTAAATGGGTCCGGGCGGTGCCTCGCCAAAATGGGTCCGGGCGGTGCCGCGCCAAAATGGGTCCGGGCGGTGCCGCGCCAAAATGGTTCCGGGCGGTGCCGCGCCTAAATGGGTCCGGGCGGTGCCGCGCCTAAATGGGTCCGGGCGGTGCCGCTCCAAAATGGGTCCGGGCGGTGCCGCGCCTAAATGGGTCCGGGCGGTGCCGCTCCAAAATGGGTCCGGGCGGTGCCGCGCCTAAATGGGTCCGGGCGGTGCCACGCCTAAATGGGTCCGGGCGGTGCCGCTCCAAAATGGGTCCGGGCGGTGCCGCGCCAAAATGGTTCCGGGCGGTGCCGCGCCTAAATGGGTCCGGGCGGTGCCGCGCCTAAATGGGTCCGGGCGGTGCCGCTCCAAAATGGGTCCGGGCGGTGCCGCGCCTAAATGGGTCTGGGCGGTGCCGCTCCAAAATGGGTCCGGGCGGTGCCGCGCCTAAATGGGTCCGGGCGGTGCCACGCCTAAATGGGTCCGGGCGGTGACGCTCCAAAATGGGTCCGGGCGGTGCCGCGCCTAAATGGGTCCGGGCGGTGCCGCGCCAAAATGGGTCCGGGCGGTGCCGCTTCTAAATGGGTCCGGGCGGTGCCGCGCCTAAATGGGTCCGGGCGGTGCCGCGCCTAAATGGGTCCGGGCGGTGACGCGCCTAAATGGGTCCGGGCGGTGCCGCTCCAAAATGGGTCCGGGCGGTGCCGCGCCTAAATGGGTCTGGGCGGTGCCGCGCCAAAATGGGTCCGGGCGGTGCCGCGCCTAAATGGGTCCGGGCGGTGCCGCGCCAAAATGGGTCCGGGCGGTGCCGCGCCAAAATGGTTCCGGGCGGTGCCGCTTCTAAATGGGTCCGGGCGGTGCCGCGCCTAAATGGGTCCGGGCGGTGCCGCGCCTAAATGGGTCCGGGCGGTGCCGCGCCTGAATGGGTCCGGTCGGTGCCGCGCCTAAATGGGTCCGGGCGGTGCCGCGCCTGAATGGGTCCGGGCGGTGCCGCGCCAAAATGGGTCCGGGCGGTGCCGCGCCAAAATGGTTCCGGGAGGTGCCGCGCCTAAATGGGTCCGGGCGGTGCCGCTCCTAAATGGGTCCGGGCGGTGCCGCGCCTAAATGGGTACGGGCGGTGCCGCGCCTAAATGGGTCCGGGCGGTGCCGCGCCTAAATGGGTACGGGCGGTGCCGCGCCTAAATGGGTCCGGGCGGTGCCGCTCCAAAATGGGTCCGGGCGGTGCCGCGTCTAAATGGGTCCGGGCGGTGCCGCGCCAAAATGGGTCCGGGCGGTGCCGCGCCAAAATGGGTCCGGGCGGTGCCGCGCCTAAATGGGTCCGGGCGGTGCCGCGCCTAAATGGGTACGGGCGGTGCCGCTCCAAAATGGGTCCGGGCGGTGCCGCGCCTAAATGGGTCCGGGCGGTGCCGCGCCTAAATGGGTCCGGGCGGTGCCGCGCCTGAATGGGTCCGGTCGGTGCCGCGCCTAAATGGGTCCGGGCGGTGCCGCGCCTGAATGGGTCCGGGCGGTGCCGCGCCTAAATGGGTCCGGGCGGTGCCGCGCCTAAATGGGTCTGGGCGGTGCCGCTCCAAAATGGGTCCGGGCGGTGCCGCGCCAAAATGGTTCCGGGCGGTGCCGCGCCTAAATGGGTCCGGGCGGTGCCGCGCCTAAATGGGTACGGGCGGTGCCGCGCCTAAATGGGTCCGGGCGGTGCCGCTCCAAAACGGGTCCGGGCGGTGCCGCTCCAAAATGGGTCCGGGCGGTGCCGCGCCTAAATGGGTCCGGGCGGTGCCACGCCTAAATGGGTCCGGGCGGTGCCGCTCCAAAATGGGTCCGGGCGGTGCCGCGCCAAAATGGTTCCGGGCGGTGCCGCGCCTAAATGGGTCCGGGCGGTGCCGCGCCTAAATGGGTCCGGGCGGTGCCGCTCCAAAATGGGTCCGGGCGGTGCCGCGCCTAAATGGGTCTGGGCGGTGCCGCTCCAAAATGGGTCCGGGCGGTGCCGCGCCTAAATGGGTCCGGGCGGTGCCACGCCTAAATGTGTCCGGGCGGTGACGCTCCAAAATGGGTCCGGGCGGTGCCGCGCCTAAATGGGTCCGGGCGGTGCCGCGCCAAAATGGGTCCGGGCGGTGCCGCTTCTAAATGGGTCCGGGCGGTGCCGCGCCTAAATGGGTCCGGGCGGTGCCGCGCCTAAATGGGTCCGGGCGGTGACGCGCCTAAATGGGTCCGGGCGGTGCCGCTCCAAAATGGGTCCGGGCGGTGCCGCGCCTAAATGGGTCTGGGCGGTGCCGCGCCAAAATGGGTCCGGGCGGTGCCGCGCCTAAATGGGTCCGGGCGGTGCCGCGCCAAAATGGGTCCGGGCGGTGCCGCGCCAAAATGGTTCCGGGCGGTGCCGCTTCTAAATGGGTCCGGGCGGTGCCGCGCCTAAATGGGTCCGGGCGGTGCCGCGCCTAAATGGGTCCGGGCGGTGCCGCGCCTGAATGGGTCCGGTCGGTGCCGCGCCTAAATGGGTCCGGGCGGTGCCGCGCCTGAATGGGTCCGGGCGGTGCCGCGCCAAAATGGGTCCGGGCGGTGCCGCGCCAAAATGGTTCCGGGAGGTGCCGCGCCTAAATGGGTCCGGGCGGTGCCGCTCCTAAATGGGTCCGGGCGGTGCCGCGCCTAAATGGGTACGGGCGGTGCCGCGCCTAAATGGGTCCGGGCGGTGCCGCGCCTAAATGGGTACGGGCGGTGCCGCGCCTAAATGGGTCCGGGCGGTGCCGCTCCAAAATGGGTCCGGGCGGTGCCGCGTCTAAATGGGTCCGGGCGGTGCCGCGCCAAAATGGGTCCGGGCGGTGCCGCGCCAAAATGGGTCCGGGCGGTGCCGCGCCTAAATGGGTCCGGGCGGTGCCGCGCCTAAATGGGTACGGGCGGTGCCGCTCCAAAATGGGTCCGGGCGGTGCCGCGCCTAAATGGGTCCGGGCGGTGCCGCGCCTAAATGGGTCCGGGCGGTGCCGCGCCTGAATGGGTCCGGTCGGTGCCGCGCCTAAATGGGTCCGGGCGGTGCCGCGCCTGAATGGGTCCGGGCGGTGCCGCGCCTAAATGGGTCCGGGCGGTGCCGCGCCTAAATGGGTCTGGGCGGTGCCGCTCCAAAATGGGTCCGGGCGGTGCCGCGCCAAAATGGTTCCGGGCGGTGCCGCGCCTAAATGGGTCCGGGCGGTGCCGCGCCTAAATGGGTACGGGCGGTGCCGCGCCTAAATGGGTCCGGGCGGTGCCGCGCCAAAATGGGTCCGGGCGGTGCCGCGCCAAAATGGGTCCGGGCGGTGCCGCGCCAAAATGGTTCCGGGCGGTGCCGCTCCAAAACGGGTCCGGGCGGTGCCGCGTCTAAATGGGTCCGGGCGGTGCCGCGCCAAAATGGGTCCGGGCGGTGCCGCGCCAAAATGGGTCCGGGCGGTGCCGCGCCTAAATGGGTCCGGGCGGTGCCGCGCCAAAATGGTTCCGGGCGGTGCCGCGTCTAAATGGGTCCGGGCGGTGCCGCTTCTAAATGGGTCCGGGCGGTGCCGCGCCAAAATGGGTCCGGGCGGTGCCGCGCCTAAATGGGTCCGGGCGGTGCCGCGTCTAAATGGGTCCGGGCGGTGCCGCGCCTAAATGGGTCCGGGCGGTGCCGCTCCAAAATTGGTCCGGGCGGTGCCGCGCCTAAATGGGTCCGGGCGGTGCCGCGTCTAAATGGGTCCGGGCGGTGCCGCGCCAAAATGGGTCCGGGCGGTGCCGCGCCTAAATGGGTCCGGGCGGTGCCGCGCCAAAATGGTTCCGGGCGGTGCCGCTCCAAAATGGGTCCGGGCGGTGCCGCGCCTAAATGGGTCCGGGCGGTGCCGCTCCAAAATGGGTCCGGGCGGTGCCGCGCCTAAATGGGTCCGGGCGGTGCCGCGCCAAAATGGGTCCGGGCAGTGCCGCGCCTAGATGGGTCCGGGCAGTGCCGCGCCTAAATGGGTCCGGGCGGTGCCGCGCCTAAATGGGTCCGGGTGGTGCCGCTCCAAAATGGGTCCGGGCGGTGCCGCGCCTAAATGGTTCCGGGCGGTGCCGCGCCTAAATGGGTCCGGGCGGTGCCGCGCCAAAATGGGTCCGGGCGGTGCCGCGCCTAAATGGGTCCGGGCGGTGCCGCGCCAAAATGGGTCCGGGCGGTGCCGCGCTTAAATGGGTCCGGGCGGTGCAGCGTCTAAATGGGTCCGGGCGGTGCCGCTTCTAAATGGGTCCGGGCGGTGCCGCGCCTAAATGGGTCCGGGCGGTGCCGCTTCTAAATGGGTCCGGGCGGTGCCGCGCCAAAATGGGTCCGGGCGGTGCCGCGCCTAAATAGGTCCGGGCGGTGCCGCGCCAAAATGGGTCCGGGCGGTGCCGCGCCTAAATGGGTCCGGGCGGTGCCGCGCCAAAATGGGTCCGGGCGGTGCCGCTCCAAAATGGGTCCGGGCGGTGCCGCGCCTAAATGGGTCCGGGCGGTGCCGCGCCAAAATGGGTCCGGGCGGTGCCGCGCCTAAATGGGTCCGGGCGGTGCCGCGCCAAAATGGTTCCGGGCGGTGCCGCTTCTAAATGGGTCCGGGCGGTGCCGCGTCTAAATGGTTCCGGGCGGTGCCGCGCCTAAATGGGTCCGGGCGGTGCCGCGCCTAAATGGGTCCGGGCGGTGCCGCTCCAAAATGGGTCCGGTCGGTGCCGTGCCTAAATGGGTCCGGGCGGTGCCGCGCCAAAATGGGTCCGGGCGGTGCCGCGCCTAAATGGGTCCGGGCGGTGCCGCTCCAAAATGGGTCCGGGCGGTGCCGCGCCTAAATGGGTCCGGGCGGTGCCGCGCCAAAATGGGTCCGGGCGGTGCCGCGCCTAAATGGGTCCGGGCAGTGCCGCGTCTAAATGGGTCCGGGCGGTGCCGCGCCAAAATGGGTCCGGGCGGTGCCGCGCCTAAATGGGTCCGGGCGGTGCCGCGCCAAAATGGTTCCGGGCGGTGCCGCTCCAAAATGGGTCCGGGCGGTGCCGCGCCTAAATGGGTCCGGGCGGTGCCGCGCCTAAATGGGTCCGGGCGGTGCCGCTCCAAAATGGGTCCGGGCGGTGCCGCGCCTAAATGGGTCCGGGCGGTGCCGCGCCAAAATGGGTCCGGGCAGTGCCGCGCCTAGATGGGTCCGGGCAGTGCCGCGCCTAAATGGGTCCGGGCGGTGCCGCGCCTAAATGGGTCCGGGCAGTGCCGCTCCAAAATGGGTCCGGGCGGTGCCGCGCCAAAATGGGTCCGGGCGGTGCCGCGCCAAAATGGGTCCGGGTGCTGCCGCGCCAAAATGGTTCCGGGCGGTGCCGCTTAGAAATGGGTCCGGGCGGTGCCGCGCCTAAATGGGTCCGGGCGGTGCCGCGCCTAAATGGGTCCGGGCGGTGCCGCTCCAAAATGGGTCCGGGCGGTGCCGCGCCTAAATGGGTCCGGGCGGTGCCGCGCCAAAATGGGTCCGGGCGGTGCCGCGCCTAAATGGGTCCGGGCGGTGCCGCGCCAAAATGGGTCCGGGTGGTGCCGCGCTTAAATGGGTCCGGGCGGTGCCGCGTCTAAATGGGTCCGGGCGGTGCCGCTTCTAAATGGGTCCGGGCGGTGCCGCGCCTGAATGGGTCCGGGCGGTGCCGCTTCTAAATGGGTCCGGGCGGTGCCGCGCCAAAATGGGTCCGGGCGGTGCCGCGCCTAAATACGTCCGGGCGGTGCCGCGCCAAAATGGGTCCGGGCGGTGCCGCGCCTAAATGGGTCCGGGCGGTGCCGCGCCAAAATGGGTCCGGGCGGTGCCGCTCCAAAATGGGTCCGGGCGGTGCCGCGCCTAAATGGGTCCGGGCGGTGCCGCGCCAAAATGGGTCCGGGCGGTGCCGCGCCTAAATGGGTCCGGGCGGTGCCGCGCCAAAATGGTTCCGGGCGGTGCCGCTTCTAAATGGGTCCGGGCGGTGCCGCGCCTAAATGGGTCCGGGCGGTGCCGCGCCAAAATGGTTCCGGGCGGTGCCGCTTCTAAATGGGTCCGGGCGGTGCCGCGCCTAAATGGGTCCGGGCGGTGCCGCGCCAAAATGGGTCCGGGCGGTGCCGCGCCTAAATGGGTACGGGCGGTGCCGCTCCAAAATGGGTCCGGGCGGTGCCGCGCCTAAATGGGTCCGGGCGGTGCCGCGCCAAAATGGGTCCGGGCGGTGCCGCGCCTAAATGGGTACGGGCGGTGCCGCTCCAAAATGGGTCCGGGCGGTGCCGCGCCTAAATGGGTCCGGGCGGTGCCGCGCCAAAATGGGTCCGGGCGGTGCCGCGCCTAAATGGGTCCGGGCGGTGCCGCGCCAAAATGGGTCCGGGCGGTGCCGCGCCTAAATGGGTACGGGCGGTGCCGCTCCAAAATGGGTCCGGGCGGTGCCGCGCCTAAATGGGTCCGGGCGGTGCCGCGCCAAAATGGGTCCGGGCGGTGCCGCGCCTAAATGGGTACGGGCGGTGCCGCTCCAAAATGGGTCCGGGCGGTGCCGCGCCTAAATGGGTCCGGGCGGTGCCGCGCCAAAATGGGTCCGGGCGGTGCCGCGCCTAAATGGGTCCGGGCGGTGCCGCGCCAAAATGGGTCCGGGCGGTGCCGCGCCTAAATGGGTCCGGGCGGTGCCGCGCCAAAATGGGTCCGGGCGGTGCCGCGCCTAAATGGTTCCGGGCGGTGCCGCGCCAAAATGGTTCCGGGCGGTGCCGCGCCTAAATGGGTCCGGGCGGTGCCGCGCCTGAATGGGTCCGGTCGGTGCCGCGCCTAAATGGGTCCGGGCGGTGCCACGCCTGAATGGGTCCGGGCGGTGCCGCGCCTAAATGGGTCCGGGCGGTGCCGCGCCTAAATGGGTCTGGGCGGTGCCGCTCCAAAATGGGTCCGGGCGGTGCCGCGCCAAAATGGGTCCGGGCGGTGCCGCGCCTAAATGGGTCCGGGCGGTGCCGCGCCAAAATGGGTCCGGGCGGTGCCGCGCCAAAATGGGTCCGGGTGCTGCCGCGCCAAAATGGTTCCGGGCGGTGCCGCTTCGAAATGGGTCCGGGCGGTGCCGCGCCTAAATGGGTCCGGGCGGTGCCGCGCCTAAATGGGTCCGGGCGGTGCCGCTCCAAAATGGGTCCGGGCGGTGCCGCGCCTAAATGGGTCCGGGCGGTGCCGCGCCTAAATGGGTCCGGGCGGTGCCGCTCCAAAATGGGTCCGGGCGGTGCCGCGCCTAAATGGGTCCGGGCGGTGCCGCGCCAAAATGGGTCCGGGCGGTGCCGCGCCTAAATGGGTCCGGGCGGTGCCGCGCCAAAATGGGTCCGGGCGGTGCCGCGCCTAAATGGGTCCGGGCGGTGCCGCGCCTAAATGGGTCCGGGCGGTGCCGCGTCTAAATGGGTCCGGGCGGTGCCGCGCCTAAATGGGTCCGGGCGGTGCCGCTCCAAAATGGGTCCGGGCGGTGCCGCGCCAAAATGGGTCCGGGCGGTGCCGCGCTTAAATGGGTCCGGGCGGTGCCGCGCCAAAATGGGTCCGGGCGGTGCCGCGCCTAAATGGGTCCGGGCGGTGCCGCGTCTAAATGGGTCCGGGCGGTGCCGCTTCTAAATGGGTCCGGGCGGTGCCGCGCCTGAATGGGTCCGGGCGGTGCCGCGCCTAAATGGGTCCGGGCGGTGCCGCTCCAAAATGGGTCCGGGCGGTGCCGCGCCTAAATGGGTCCGGGCGGTGCCGCGCCAAAATGGGTCCGGGCGGTGCCGCGCCAAAATGGGTCCGGGCGGTGCCGCGCCTAAATGGGTCCGGGCGGTGCCGCGCCAAAATGGGTCCGGGCGGTGCCGCGCCAAAATGGGTCCGGGCGGTGCCGCTTCTAAATGGGTCCGGGCGGTGCCGCGCCAAAATGGGTCCGGGCGGTGCCGCGTCTAAATGGGTCCGGGCGGTGCCGCGCCTAAATGGGTCCGGGCGGTGCCGCGCCAAAATGGGTCCGGGCGGTGCCGCGCCTAAATGGGTCCGGGCGGTGCCGCGCCAAAATGGGTCCGGGCGGTGCCGCGCCTAAATGGGTCCGGGCGGTGCCGCGCCAAAATGGGTCCGGGCGGTGCCGCGCCTAAATGGGTCCGGGCGGTGCCGCGCCTAAATGGGTCCGGGCGGTGCCGCTCCAAAATGGGTCCGGGCGGTGCCGCGCCTAAATGGGTCCGGGCGGTGCCGCGCCAAAATGGGTCCGGGCGGTGCCGCGCCTAAATGGGTCCGGGCGGTGCCGCTCCAAAATGGGTCCGGGCGGTGCCGCGCCTAAATGGGTCCGGGCGGTGCCGCGCCTAAATGGGTCCGGGCGGTGCCGCGCCAAAATGGGTCCGGGCGGTGCCGCGCCTAAATGGGTCCGGGCGGTGCCGCTCCAAAATGGGTCCGGGCGGTGCCGCGCCTAAATGGGTCCGGGCGGTGCCGCTCCAAAATGGGTCCGGGCGGTGCCGCGCCTAAATGGTTCCGGGCGGTGCCGCGCCTAAATGGGTCCGGGCGGTGCCGCGCCAAAATGGGTCCGGGCGGTGCCGCTTCTAAATGGGTCCGGGCGGTGCCGTGCCTAAATGGGTCCGGGCGGTGCCGCGCCTAAATGGGTCCGGGCGGTGCCGCGTCTAAATGGGTCCGGGCGGTGCCGCGCCAAAATGGGTCCGGGCGGTGCCGCGCCTAAATGGGTCCGGGCGGTGCCGCGCCTAAATTGGTCCGGGCGGTGCCGCGCCAAAATGGGTCCGGGCGGTGCCGCGCCTAAATGGGTCCGGGCGGTGCCGCGCCAAAATGGGTCCGGGCGGTGCCGCGCCAAAATGGTTCCGGGCGGTGCCGCTTCGAAATGGGTCCGGGCGGTGCCGCGCCTAAATGGGTCCGGGCGGTGCCGCGCCTAAATGGGTCCGGGCGGTGCCGCTCCAAAATGGGTCCGGGCGGTGCCGCGCCTAAATGGGTCCGGGCGGTGCCGCTTCTAAATGGGTCCGGGCGGTGCCGCGCCTAAATGGGTCCGGGCGGTGCCGCGTCTAAATGGGTCCGGGCGGTGCCGCTCCAAAATGGGTCCGGGCGGTGCCGCGCCTGAATGGGTCCGGGCGGTGCCGCGCCAAAATGGGTCCGGGCGGTGCCGCGCCTAAATGGGTCCGGGCGGTGCCGCGCCTAAATGGGTCCGGGCGGTGCCGCGCCAAAATGGTTCCGGGCGGTGCCGCGCCTAAATGGGTCCGGGCGGTGCCGCGTCTAAATGGGTCCGGGCGGTGCCGCTTCTAAATGGGTCCGGGCGGTGCCGCGCCTGAATGGGTCCGGGCGGTGCCGCGCCAAAATGGGTCCGGGCGGTGCCGCTCCAAAATGGGTCCGGGCGGTGCCGCGCCAAAATGGGTCCGGGCGGTGCCGCGCCTGAATGGGTCCGGGCGGTGCCGCGCCTAAATGGGTCCGGGCGGTGCCGCTCCAAAATGGGTCCGGGCGGTGCCGCGCCTAAATGGGTCCGGGCGGTGCCGCGCCTAAATGGGTCCGGGCGGTGCCGCGCCTAAATGGGTCCGGGCGGTGCCGCTCCAAAATGGGTCCGGGCGGTGCCGCGCCTAAATGGGTCCTGGCGGTGCCGCGCCTGAATGAGTCCGGGCGGTGCCGCGCCTAAATGGGTCCGGGCGGTGCCGCGCCTAAATGGGTCCGGGCGGTGCCGCGTCTAAATGGGTCCGGGCGGTGCCGCGCCTAAATGGGTCCGGGCGGTGCCGCGCCAAAATGGTTCCGGGCGGTGCCGCTTCTAAATGGGTCCGGGCGGTGCCGCGCCTAAATGGGTCCGGGCGGTGCCGCTTCTAAATGGGTCCGGGCGGTGCCGCGCCTGAATGGGTCCGGGCGGTGCCGCGCCTAAATGGGTCCGGGCGGTGCCGCTCCAAAATGGGTCCGGGCGGTGCCGCGCCTAAATGGGTCCGGGCGGTGCCGCGCCAAAATGGGTCCGGGCGGTGCCGCGCCTAAATGGGTCCGGGCGGTGCCGCGCCAAAATGGGTCCGGGCGGTGCCGCGCCTAAATGGGTCCGGGCGGTGCCGCGCCTGAATGGGTCCGGGCGGTGCCGCGCCTAAATGGGTCCGGGCGGTGCCGCTCCAAAATGGGTCCGGGCGGTGCCGCGCCTAAATGGGTCCGGGCGGTGCCGCGTCTAAATGGGTCCGGGCGGTGCCGCGCCTAAATGGGTCCGGGCGGTGCCGCGCCAAAATGGTTCCGGGCGGTGCCGCGCCTAAATGGGTCCGGGCGGTGCCGCGCCTAAATGGGTCCGGGCGGTGCCGCTTCTAAATGGGTCCGGGCGGTGCCGCGCCTGAATGGGTCCGGGCGGTGCCGCGCCAAAATGGGTCCGGGCGGTGCCGCTCCAAAATGGGTCCGGGCGGTGCCGCGCCTAAATGGGTCCGGGCGGTGCCGCGCCAAAATGGGTCCGGGCGGTGCCGCGCCTAAATGGGTCCGGGCGGTGCCGCGCCAAAATGGGTCCGGGCGGTGCCGCGCCTAAATGGGTCCGGGCGGTGCCGCGCCTAAATGGGTCCGGGCGGTGCCGCGTCTAAATGGGTCCGGGCGGTGCCGCGCCTAAATGGGTCCGGGCGGTGCCGCTCCAAAATGGGTCCGGGCGGTGCCGCTCCAAAATGGGTCCGGGCGGTGCCGCGCCTAAATGGGTCCGGGCGGTGCCGCTCCAAAATGGGTCCGGGCGGTGCCGCGCCTAAATGGGTCCGGGCGGTGCCGCTCCAAAATGGGTCCGGGCGGTGCCGCGCCTAAATGGTTCCGGGCGGTGCCGCGCCTAAATGGGTCCGGGCGGTGCCGCGCCAAAATGGGTCCGGGCGGTGCCGCTTCTAAATGGGTCCGGGCGGTGCCGCGCCTAAATGGGTCCGGGCGGTGCCGCGCCTAAATGGGTCCGGGCGGTGACGCGCCTAAATGGGTCCGGGCGGTGCCGCTCCAAAATGGGTCCGGGCGGTGCCGCGCCTAAATGGGTCCGGGCGGTGCCGCGCCAAAATGGGTCCGGGCGGTGCCGCGCCTAAATGGGTCCGGGCGGTGCCGCGCCAAAATGGGTCCGGGCGGTGCCGCTCCAAAATGGGTCCGGGCGGTGCCGCGCCTAAATGGGTCCTGGCGGTGCCGCGCCAAAATGGGTCCGGGCGGTGCCGCGCCTAAATGGGTCCGGGCGGTGCCGCGCCAAAATGGGTCCGGGCGGTGCCGCGCCTAAATGGGTCCGGGCGGTGCCGCGCCTAAATGGGTCCGGGCGGTGCCGCGCCTGAATGGGTCCGGTCGGTACCGCGCCTAAATGGGTCCGGGCGGTGCCGCGCCTGAATGGGTCCGGGCGGTGCCGCGCCTAAATGGGTCCGGGCGGTGCCGCTCCAAAATGGGTCCGGGCGGTGCCGCGCCAAAATGGGTCCGGGCGGTGCCGCGCCTAAATGGGTCCGGGCGGTGCCGCGTCTAAATGGGTCCGGGCGGTGCCGCTCCAAAATGGGTCCGGGCGGTGCCGCGCCTAAATGGGTCCGGGCGGTGCCGCGCCTAAATGGGTCCGGGCGGTGCCGCGCCAAAATGGGTCCGGGCGGTGCCGCGCCTAAATGGGTCCGGGCGGTGCCGCTCCAAAATGGGTCCGGGCGGTGCCGCGCCTAAATGGGTCCGGGCGGTGCCGCTCCAAAATGGGTCCGGGCGGTGCCGCGCCTAAATGGTTCCGGGCGGTGCCGCGCCTAAATGGGTCCGGGCGGTGCCGCGCCAAAATGGGTCCGGGCGGTGCCGCGCCTAAATGGGTCCGGGCGGTGCCGTGCCTAAATGGGTCCGGGCGGTGCCGCGCCTAAATGGGTCCGGGCGGTGCCGCGTCTAAATGGGTCCGGGCGGTGCCGCGCCAAAATGGGTCCGGGCGGTGCCGCGCCTAAATGGGTCCGGGCGGTGCCGCTTCTAAATGGGTCCGGGCGGTGCCGCGCCTAAATGGGTCCGGGCGGTGCCGCGCCTAAATGGGTCCGGGCGGTGACGCGCCTAAATGGGTCCGGGCGGTGCCGCTCCAAAATGGGTCCGGGCGGTGCCGCGCCTAAATGGGTCCGGGCGGTGCCGCGCCAAAATGGGTCCGGGCGGTGCCGCGCCTAAATGGGTCCGGGCGGTGCCGCGCCAAAATGGGTCCGGGCGGTGCCGCTCCAAAATGGGTCCGGGCGGTGCCGCGCCTAAATGGGTCCTGGCGGTGCCGCGCCAAAATGGGTCCGGGCGGTGCCGCGCCTAAATGGGTCCGGGCGGTGCCGCGCCTAAATGGGTCCGGGCGGTGCCGCGCCTGAATGGGTCCGGTCGGTGCCGCGCCTAAATGGGTCCGGGCGGTGCCGCGCCTGAATGGGTCCGGGCGGTGCCGCGCCTAAATGGGTCCGGGCGGTGCCGCTCCAAAATGGGTCCGGGCGGTGCCGCGCCAAAATGGGTCCGGGCGGTGCCGCGCCTAAATGGGTCCGGGCGGTGCCGCGTCTAAATGGGTCCGGGCGGTGCCGCTCCAAAATGGGTCCGGGCGGTGCCGCGCCTAAATGGGTCCGGGCGGTGCCGCGCCTAAATGGGTCCGGGCGGTGCCGCGCCAAAATGGGTCCGGGCGGTGCCGCGCCTAAATGGGTCCGGGCGGTGCCGCTCCAAAATGGGTCCGGGCGGTGCCGCGCCTAAATGGGTCCGGGCGGTGCCGCTCCAAAATGGGTCCGGGCGGTGCCGCGCCTAAATGGTTCCGGGCGGTGCCGCGCCTAAATGGGTCCGGGCGGTGCCGCGCCAAAATGGGTCCGGGCGGTGCCGCGCCAAAATGGGTCCGGGCGGTGCCGTGCCTAAATGGGTCCGGGCGGTGCCGCGCCTAAATGGGTCCGGGCGGTGCCGCGTCTAAATGGGTCCGGGCGGTGCCGCGCCAAAATGGGTCCGGGCGGTGCCGCGCCTAAATGGGTCCGGGCGGTGCCGCGCCTAAATTGGTCCGGGCGGTGCCGCGCCAAAATGGGTCCGGGCGGTGCCGCGCCTAAATGGGTCCGGGCGGTGCCGCGCCAAAATGGGTCCGGGCGGTGCCGCGCCAAAATGGTTCCGGGCGGTGCCGCTTCGAAATGGGTCCGGGCGGTGCCGCGCCTAAATGGGTCCGGGCGGTGCCGCGCCTAAATGGGTCCGGGCGGTGCCGCTCCAAAATGGGTCCGGGCGGTGCCGCGCCTAAATGGGTCCGGGCGGTGCCGCTTCTAAATGGGTCCGGGCGGTGCCGCGCCTAAATGGGTCCGGGCGGTGCCGCGTCTAAATGGGTCCGGGCGGTGCCGCTCCAAAATGGGTCCGGGCGGTGCCGCGCCTGAATGGGTCCGGGCGGTGCCGCGCCAAAATGGGTCCGGGCGGTGCCGCGCCTAAATGGGTCCGGGCGGTGCCGCGCCAAAATGGTTCCGGGCGGTGCCGCGCCTAAATGGGTCCGGGCGGTGCCGCGTCTAAATGGGTCCGGGCGGTGCCGCTTCTAAATGGGTCCGGGCGGTGCCGCGCCTGAATGGGTCCGGGCGGTGCCGCGCCAAAATGGGTCCGGGCGGTGCCGCGCCTGAATGGGTCCGGGCGGTGCCGCGCCTAAATGGGTCCGGGCGGTGCCGCTCCAAAATGGGTCCGGGCGGTGCCGCGCCTAAATGGGTCCGGGCGGTGCCGCGCCTAAATGGGTCCGGGCGGTGCCGCGCCTAAATGGGTCCGGGCGGTGCCGCTCCAAAATGGGTCCGGGCGGTGCCGCGCCTAAATGGGTCCTGGCGGTGCCGCGCCTGAATGGGTCCGGGCGGTGCCGCGCCTAAATGGGTCCGGGCGGTGCCGCGCCTAAATGGGTCCGGGCGGTGCCGCGTCTAAATGGGTCCGGGCGGTGCCGCGCCTAAATGGGTCCGGGCGGTGCCGCGCCAAAATGGTTCCGGGCGGTGCCGCTTCTAAATGGGTCCGGGCGGTGCCGCGCCTAAATGGGTCCGGGCGGTGCCGCGCCTAAATGGGTCCGGGCGGTGCCGCTTCTAAATGGGTCCGGGCGGTGCCGCGCCTGAATGGGTCCGGGCGGTGCCGCGCCTAAATGGGTCCGGGCGGTGCCGCTCCAAAATGGGTCCGGGCGGTGCCGCGCCTAAATGGGTCCGGGCGGTGCCGCGCCAAAATGGGTCCGGGCGGTGCCGCGCCTAAATGGGTCCGGGCGGTGCCGCGCCAAAATGGGTCCGGGCGGTGCCGCGCCTAAATGGGTCCGGGCGGTGCCGCGCCTGAATGGGTCCGGGCGGTGCCGCGCCTAAATGGGTCCGGGCGGTGCCGCTCCAAAATGGGTCCGGGCGGTGCCGCGCCTAAATGGGTCCGGGCGGTGCCGCGTCTAAATGGGTCCGGGCGGTGCCGCGCCTAAATGGGTCCGGGCGGTGCCGCGCCAAAATGGTTCCGGGCGGTGCCGCGCCTAAATGGGTCCGGGCGGTGCCGCGCCTAAATGGGTCCGGGCGGTGCCGCTTCTAAATGGGTCCGGGCGGTGCCGCGCCTGAATGGGTCCGGGCGGTGCCGCGCCAAAATGGGTCCGGGCGGTGCCGCTCCAAAATGGGTCCGGGCGGTGCCGCGCCTAAATGGGTCCGGGCGGTGCCGCGCCAAAATGGGTCCGGGCGGTGCCGCGCCTAAATGGGTCCGGGCGGTGCCGCGCCAAAATGGGTCCGGGCGGTGCCGCGCCTAAATGGGTCCGGGCGGTGCCGCGCCTAAATGGGTCCGGGCGGTGCCGCGTCTAAATGGGTCCGGGCGGTGCCGCGCCTAAATGGGTCCGGGCGGTGCCGCTCCAAAATGGGTCCGGGCGGTGCCGCTCCAAAATGGGTCCGGGCGGTGCCGCGCCTAAATGGGTCCGGGCGGTGCCGCTCCAAAATGGGTCCGGGCGGTGCCGCGCCTAAATGGGTCCGGGCGGTGCCGCTCCAAAATGGGTCCGGGCGGTGCCGCGCCTAAATGGTTCCGGGCGGTGCCGCGCCTAAATGGGTCCGGGCGGTGCCGCGCCAAAATGGGTCCGGGCGGTGCCGCTTCTAAATGGGTCCGGGCGGTGCCGCGCCTAAATGGGTCCGGGCGGTGCCGCGCCTAAATGGGTCCGGGCGGTGACGCGCCTAAATGGGTCCGGGCGGTGCCGCGCCTAAATGGGTCCGGGCGGTGCCGCGCCTAAATGGGTCCGGGCGGTGCCGCGCCTGAATGGGTCCGGTCGGTGCCGCGCCTAAATGGGTCCGGGCGGTGCCGCGCCTGAATGGGTCCGGGCGGTGCCGCGCCTAAATGGGTCCGGGCGGTGCCGCTCCAAAATGGGTCCGGGCGGTGCCGCGCCAAAATGGGTCCGGGCGGTGCCGCGCCTAAATGGGTCCGGGCGGTGCCGCGTCTAAATGGGTCCGGGCGGTGCCGCTCCAAAATGGGTCCGGGCGGTGCCGCGCCTAAATGGGTCCGGGCGGTGCCGCGCCTAAATGGGTCCGGGCGGTGCCGCGCCAAAATGGGTCCGGGCGGTGCCGCGCCTAAATGGGTCCGGGCGGTGCCGCTCCAAAATGGGTCCGGGCGGTGCCGCGCCTAAATGGGTCCGGGCGGTGCCGCTCCAAAATGGGTCCGGGCGGTGCCGCGCCTAAATGGTTCCGGGCGGTGCCGCGCCTAAATGGGTCCGGGCGGTGCCGCGCCAAAATGGGTCCGGGCGGTGCCGCGCCAAAATGGGTCCGGGCGGTGCCGTGCCTAAATGGGTCCGGGCGGTGCCGCGCCTAAATGGGTCCGGGCGGTGCCGCGTCTAAATGGGTCCGGGCGGTGCCGCGCCAAAATGGGTCCGGGCGGTGCCGCGCCTAAATGGGTCCGGGCGGTGCCGCGCCTAAATTGGTCCGGGCGGTGCCGCGCCAAAATGGGTCCGGGCGGTGCCGCGCCTAAATGGGTCCGGGCGGTGCCGCGCCAAAATGGGTCCGGGCGGTGCCGCGCCAAAATGGTTCCGGGCGGTGCCGCTTCGAAATGGGTCCGGGCGGTGCCGCGCCTAAATGGGTCCGGGCGGTGCCGCGCCTAAATGGGTCCGGGCGGTGCCGCTCCAAAATGGGTCCGGGCGGTGCCGCGCCTAAATGGGTCCGGGCGGTGCCGCTTCTAAATGGGTCCGGGCGGTGCCGCGCCTAAATGGGTCCGGGCGGTGCCGCGTCTAAATGGGTCCGGGCGGTGCCGCTCCAAAATGGGTCCGGGCGGTGCCGCGCCTGAATGGGTCCGGGCGGTGCCGCGCCAAAATGGGTCCGGGCGGTGCCGCGCCTAAATGGGTCCGGGCGGTGCCGCGCCAAAATGGTTCCGGGCGGTGCCGCGCCTAAATGGGTCCGGGCGGTGCCGCGTCTAAATGGGTCCGGGCGGTGCCGCTTCTAAATGGGTCCGGGCGGTGCCGCGCCTGAATGGGTCCGGGCGGTGCCGCGCCAAAATGGGTCCGGGCGGTGCCGCGCCTGAATGGGTCCGGGCGGTGCCGCGCCTAAATGGGTCCGGGCGGTGCCGCTCCAAAATGGGTCCGGGCGGTGCCGCGCCTAAATGGGTCCGGGCGGTGCCGCGCCTAAATGGGTCCGGGCGGTGCCGCGCCTAAATGGGTCCGGGCGGTGCCGCTCCAAAATGGGTCCGGGCGGTGCCGCGCCTAAATGGGTCCTGGCGGTGCCGCGCCTGAATGGGTCCGGGCGGTGCCGCGCCTAAATGGGTCCGGGCGGTGCCGCGCCTAAATGGGTCCGGGCGGTGCCGCGTCTAAATGGGTCCGGGCGGTGCCGCGCCTAAATGGGTCCGGGCGGTGCCGCGCCAAAATGGTTCCGGGCGGTGCCGCTTCTAAATGGGTCCGGGCGGTGCCGCGCCTAAATGGGTCCGGGCGGTGCCGCGCCTAAATGGGTCCGGGCGGTGCCGCTTCTAAATGGGTCCGGGCGGTGCCGCGCCTGAATGGGTCCGGGCGGTGCCGCGCCTAAATGGGTCCGGGCGGTGCCGCTCCAAAATGGGTCCGGGCGGTGCCGCGCCTAAATGGGTCCGGGCGGTGCCGCGCCAAAATGGGTCCGGGCGGTGCCGCGCCTAAATGGGTCCGGGCGGTGCCGCGCCAAAATGGGTCCGGGCGGTGCCGCGCCTAAATGGGTCCGGGCGGTGCCGCGCCTGAATGGGTCCGGGCGGTGCCGCGCCTAAATGGGTCCGGGCGGTGCCGCTCCAAAATGGGTCCGGGCGGTGCCGCGCCTAAATGGGTCCGGGCGGTGCCGCGTCTAAATGGGTCCGGGCGGTGCCGCGCCTAAATGGGTCCGGGCGGTGCCGCGCCAAAATGGTTCCGGGCGGTGCCGCGCCTAAATGGGTCCGGGCGGTGCCGCGCCTAAATGGGTCCGGGCGGTGCCGCTTCTAAATGGGTCCGGGCGGTGCCGCGCCTGAATGGGTCCGGGCGGTGCCGCGCCAAAATGGGTCCGGGCGGTGCCGCTCCAAAATGGGTCCGGGCGGTGCCGCGCCTAAATGGGTCCGGGCGGTGCCGCGCCAAAATGGGTCCGGGCGGTGCCGCGCCTAAATGGGTCCGGGCGGTGCCGCGCCAAAATGGGTCCGGGCGGTGCCGCGCCTAAATGGGTCCGGGCGGTGCCGCGCCTAAATGGGTCCGGGCGGTGCCGCGTCTAAATGGGTCCGGGCGGTGCCGCGCCTAAATGGGTCCGGGCGGTGCCGCTCCAAAATGGGTCCGGGCGGTGCCGCTCCAAAATGGGTCCGGGCGGTGCCGCGCCTAAATGGGTCCGGGCGGTGCCGCTCCAAAATGGGTCCGGGCGGTGCCGCGCCTAAATGGGTCCGGGCGGTGCCGCTCCAAAATGGGTCCGGGCGGTGCCGCGCCTAAATGGTTCCGGGCGGTGCCGCGCCTAAATGGGTCCGGGCGGTGCCGCGCCAAAATGGGTCCGGGCGGTGCCGCTTCTAAATGGGTCCGGGCGGTGCCGCGCCTAAATGGGTCCGGGCGGTGCCGCGCCTAAATGGGTCCGGGCGGTGACGCGCCTAAATGGGTCCGGGCGGTGCCGCTCCAAAATGGGTCCGGGCGGTGCCGCGCCTAAATGGGTCCGGGCGGTGCCGCGCCAAAATGGGTCCGGGCGGTGCCGCGCCTAAATGGGTCCGGGCGGTGCCGCGCCAAAATGGGTCCGGGCGGTGCCGCTCCAAAATGGGTCCGGGCGGTGCCGCGCCTAAATGGGTCCTGGCGGTGCCGCGCCAAAATGGGTCCGGGCGGTGCCGCGCCTAAATGGGTCCGGGCGGTGCCGCGCCAAAATGGGTCCGGGCGGTGCCGCGCCTAAATGGGTCCGGGCGGTGCCGCGCCTAAATGGGTCCGGGCGGTGCCGCGCCTGAATGGGTCCGGTCGGTGCCGCGCCTAAATGGGTCCGGGCGGTGCCGCGCCTGAATGGGTCCGGGCGGTGCCGCGCCTAAATGGGTCCGGGCGGTGCCGCTCCAAAATGGGTCCGGGCGGTGCCGCGCCAAAATGGGTCCGGGCGGTGCCGCGCCTAAATGGGTCCGGGCGGTGCCGCGTCTAAATGGGTCCGGGCGGTGCCGCGCCTAAATGGGTCCGGGCGGTGCCGCTCCAAAATGGGTCCGGGCGGTGCCGCGCCAAAATGGGTCCGGGCGGTGCCGCGCCTAAATGGGTCCGGGCGGTGCCGCGTCTAAATGGGTCCGGGCGGTGCCGCTTCTAAATGGGTCCGGGCGGTGCCGCGCCTGAATGGGTCCGGGCGGTGCCGCGCCAAAATGGGTCCGGGCGGTGCCGCTCCAAAATGGGTCCGGGCGGTGCCGCGCCTAAATGGGTCCGGACGGTGCCGCGCCAAAATGGGTCCGGGCGGTGCCGCGCCTAAATGGGTCCGGGCGGTGCCGCGCCAAAATGGGTCCGGGCGGTGCCGCGTCTAAATGGGTCCGGGCGGTGCCGCGCCTAAATGGGTCCGGGCGGTGCCGCGTCTAAATGGGTCCGGGCGGTGCCGCGCCTAAATGGGTCCGGGCGGTGCCGCTCCAAAATGGGTCCGGGCGGTGCCGCGCCTAAATGGGTCCGGGCGGTGCCGCTCCAAAATGGGTCCGGGCGGTGCCGCGCCTAAATGGGTCCGGGCGGTGCCGCGCCTAAATGGGTCCGGGCGGTGCCGCTCCAAAATGGGTCCGGGCGGTGCCGCGCCTAAATGGTTCCGGGCGGTGCCGCGCCTAAATGGGTCCGGGCGGTGCCGCGCCAAAATGGGTCCGGGCGGTGCCGCTTCTAAATGGGTCCGGGCGGTGCCGCGCCTAAATGGGTCCGGGCGGTGCCGCGCCTAAATGGGTCCGGGCGGTGCCGCTCCAAAATGGGTCCGGGCGGTGCCGCGCCTAAATGGGTCCGGGCGGTGCCGCGCCAAAATGGGACCGGGCGGTGCCGCGCCAAAATGGGTCCGGGCGGTGCCGCGCCAAAATGGGTCCGGGCGGTGCCGCTCCAAAATGGGTCCGGGCGGTGCCGCGTCTAAATGGGTCCTGGCGGTGCCGCGCCAAAATGGGTCCGGGCGGTGCCGCGCCAAAATGGGTCCGGGCGGTGCCGCGCCTAAATGGGTCCGGGCGGTGCCGCGCCAAAATGGGTCCGGGCGGTGCCGCGCCTAAATGGGTCCGGGCGGTGCCGCGCCAAAATGGGTCCGGGCGGTGCCGCGCCTAAATGGGTCCGGGCGGTGCCGCGCCTAAATGGGTCCGGGCGGTGCCGCGTCTAAATGGGTCCGGGCGGTGCCGCGCCTAAATGGGTCCGGGCGGTGCCGCTCCAAAATGGGTCCGGGCGGTGCCGCGCCAAAATGGGTCCGGGCGGTGCCGCGCCAAAATGGGTCCGGGCGGTGCCGCGCCTAAATGGGTCCGGGCGGTGCCGCGCCTAAATGGGTCCGGGCGGTGCCGCGTCTAAATGGGTCCGGGCGGTGCCGCTTCTAAATGGGTCCGGGCGGTGCCGCGCCTGAATGGGTCCGGGCGGTGCCGCGCCTAAATGGGTCCGGGCGGTGCCGCTCCAAAATGGGTCCGGGCGGTGCCGCGCCAAAATGGGTCCGGGCGGTGCCGCGCCAAAATGGGTCCGGGCGGTGCCGCGCCTAAATGGGTCCGGGCGGTGCCGCGCCTAAATGGGTCCGGGCGGTGCCGCGCCAAAATGGGTCCGGGCGGTGCCGCTTCTAAATGGGTCCGGGCGGTGCCGCGCCAAAATGGGTCCGGGCGGTGCCGCGTCTAAATGGGTCCGGGCGGTGCCGCGCCTAAATGGGTCCGGGCGGTGCCGCGCCAAAATGGGTCCGGGCGGTGCCGCGCCTAAATGGGTCCGGGCGGTGCCGCGCCTAAATGGGTCCGGGCGGTGCCGCGCCAAAATGGGTCCGGGCGGTGCCGCGCCTAAATGGGTCCGGGCGGTGCCGCGCCTAAATGGGTCCGGGCGGTGCCGCGCCAAAATGGTTCCGGGCGGTGCCGCGCCTAAATGGGTCCGGGCGGTGCCGCGCCTAAATGGGTCCGGGCGGTGCCGCGCCTAAATGGGTCCGGGCGGTGCCGCGCCTAAATGGGTCCGGGCGGTGCCGCTCCAAAATGGGTCCGGGCGGTGCCGCGCCTAAATGGGTCCGGGCGGTGCCGCGCCTAAATGGGTCCGGGCGGTGCCGCGCCAAAATGGGTCCGGGCGGTGCCGCGCCTAAATGGGTCCGGGCGGTGCCGCTCCAAAATGGGTCCGGGCGGTGCCGCGCCTAAATGGGTCCGGGCGGTGCCGCTCCAAAATGGGTCCGGGCGGTGCCGCGCCTAAATGGTTCCGGGCGGTGCCGCGCCTAAATGGGTCCGGGCGGTGCCGCGCCAAAATGGGTCCGGGCGGTGCCGCTTCTAAATGGGTCCGGGCGGTGCCGTGCCTAAATGGGTCCGGGCGGTGACGCGCCTAAATGGGTCCGGGCGGTGTGCGCCTAAATGGGTCCGGGCGGTGCCGCGTCTAAATGGGTCCGGGCGGTGCCGCGCCAAAATGGGTCCGGGCGGTGCCGCGCCTAAATGGGTCCGGGCGGTGCCGCGCCTAAATTGGTCCGGGCGGTGCCGCGCCAAAATGGGTCCGGGCGGTGCCGCGCCTAAATGGGTCCGGGCGGTGCCGCGCCAAAATGGGTCCGGGCGGTGCCGCGCCAAAATGGTTCCGGGCGGTGCCGCTTCGAAATGGGTCCGGGCGGTGCCGCGCCTAAATGGGTCCGGGCGGTGCCGCGCCTAAATGGGTCCGGGCGGTGCCGCTCCAAAATGGGTCCGGGCGGTGCCGCGCCTAAATGGGTCCGGGCGGTGCCGCTTCTAAATGGGTCCGGGCGGTGCCGCGCCTAAATGGGTCCGGGCGGTGCCGCGTCTAAATGGGTCCGGGCGGTGCCGCTCCAAAATGGGTCCGGGCGGTGCCGCGCCTGAATGGGTCCGGGCGGTGCCGCGCCAAAATGGGTCCGGGCGGTGCCGCGCCTAAATGGGTCCGGGCGGTGCCGCGCCTAAATGGGTCCGGGCGGTGCCGCGCCAAAATGGTTCCGGGCGGTGCCGCGCCTAAATGGGTCCGGGCGGTGCCGCGTCTAAATGGGTCCGGGCGGTGCCGCTTCTAAATGGGTCCGGGCGGTGCCGCGCCTGAATGGGTCCGGGCGGTGCCGCGCCAAAATGGGTCCGGGCGGTGCCGCTCCAAAATGGGTCCGGGCGGTGCCGCGCCAAAATGGGTCCGGGCGGTGCCGCGCCTGAATGGGTCCGGGCGGTGCCGCGCCTAAATGGGTCCGGGCGGTGCCGCTCCAAAATGGGTCCGGGCGGTGCCGCGCCTAAATGGGTCCGGGCGGTGCCGCGCCTAAATGGGTCCGGGCGGTGCCGCTCCAAAATGGGTCCGGGCGGTGCCGCGCCTAAATGGGTCCGGGCGGTGCCGCGCCTAAATGGGTCCGGGCAGTGCCGCTCCAAAATGGGTCCGGGCGGTGCCGCGCCTAAATGGGTCCGGGCGGTGCCGCGCCTAAATGGGTCCGGGCGGTGCCGCTCCAAAATGGGTCCGGGCGGTGCCGCGCCTAAATGGGTCCGGGCGGTGCCGCGCCAAAATGGGTCCGGGCGGTGCCGCGCCTAAATGGGTCCGGGCGGTGCCGCTCCAAAATGGGTCCGGGCGGTGCCGCGCCTAAATGGGTCCGGGCGGTGCCGCTCCAAAATGGGTCCGGGCGGTGCCGCGCCTAAATGGTTCCGGGCGGTGCCGCGCCTAAATGGGTCCGGGCGGTGCCGCGCCAAAATGGGTCCGGGCGGTGCCGCTTCTAAATGGGTCCGGGCGGTGCCGTGCCTAAATGGGTCCGGGCGGTGACGCGCCTAAATGGGTCCGGGCGGTGTGCGCCTAAATGGGTCCGGGCGGTGCCGCGTCTAAATGGGTCCGGGCGGTGCCGCGCCAAAATGGGTCCGGGCGGTGCCGCGCCTAAATGGGTCCGGGCGGTGCCGCGCCTAAATGGGTCCGGGCGGTGCCGCGCCTAAATTGGTCCGGGCGGTGCCGCGCCAAAATGGGTCCGGGCGGTGCCGCGCCTAAGTGGGTCCGGGCGGTGCCGCGCCAAAATGGGTCCGGGCGGTGCCGCGCCAAAATGGTTCCGGGCGGTGCCGCTTCGAAATGGGTCCGGGCGGTGCCGCGCCTAAATGGGTCCGGGCGGTGCCGCGCCTAAATGGGTCCGGGCGGTGCCGCTCCAAAATGGGTCCGGGCGGTGCCGCGCCTAAATGGGTCCGGGCGGTGCCGCTTCTAAATGGGTCCGGGCGGTGCCGCGCCTAAATGGGTCCGGGCGGTGCCGCGTCTAAATGGGTCCGGGCGGTGCCGCTCCAAAATGGGTCCGGGCGGTGCCGCGCCTGAATGGGTCCGGGCGGTGCCGCGCCAAAATGGGTCCGGGCGGTGCCGCGCCTAAATGGGTCCGGGCGGTGCCGCGCCTAAATGGGTCCGGGCGGTGCCGCGCCAAAATGGTTCCGGGCGGTGCCGCGCCTAAATGGGTCCGGGCGGTGCCGCGTCTAAATGGGTCCGGGCGGTGCCGCTTCTAAATGGGTCCGGGCGGTGCCGCGCCTGAATGGGTCCGGGCGGTGCCGCGCCAAAATGGGTCCGGGCGGTGCCGCTCCAAAATGGGTCCGGGCGGTGCCGCGCCAAAATGGGTCCGGGCGGTGCCGCGCCTGAATGGGTCCGGGCGGTGCCGCGCCTAAATGGGTCCGGGCGGTGCCGCTCCAAAATGGGTCCGGGCGGTGCCGCGCCTAAATGGGTCCGGGCGGTGCCGCGCCTAAATGGGTCCGGGCGGTGCCGCTCCAAAATGGGTCCGGGCGGTGCCGCGCCTAAATGGGTCCTGGCGGTGCCGCGCCTGAATGGGTCCGGGCGGTGCCGCGCCTAAATGGGTCCGGGCGGTGCCGCGCCTAAATGGGTCCGGGCGGTGCCGCGTCTAAATGGGTCCGGGCGGTGCCGCGCCTAAATGGGTCCGGGCGGTGCCGCGCCAAAATGGTTCCGGGCGGTGCCGCTTCTAAATGGGTCCGGGCGGTGCCGCGCCTAAATGGGTCCGGGCGGTGCCGCGCCTAAATGGGTCCGGGCGGTGCCGCTTCTAAATGGGTCCGGGCGGTGCCGCGCCTGAATGGGTCCGGGCGGTGCCGCGCCTAAATGGGTCCGGGCGGTGCCGCTCCAAAATGGGTCCGGGCGGTGCCGCGCCTAAATGGGTCCGGGCGGTGCCGCGCCAAAATGGGTCCGGGCGGTGCCGCGCCTAAATGGGTCCGGGCGGTGCCGCGCCAAAATGGGTCCGGGCGGTGCCGCGCCTAAATGGGTCCGGGCGGTGCCGCGCCTGAATGGGTCCGGGCGGTGCCGCGCCTAAATGGGTCCGGGCGGTGCCGCTCCAAAATGGGTCCGGGCGGTGCCGCGCCTAAATGGGTCCGGGCGGTGCCGCGTCTAAATGGGTCCGGGCGGTGCCGCGCCTAAATGGGTCCGGGCGGTGCCGCGCCAAAATGGTTCCGGGCGGTGCCGCTTCTAAATGGGTCCGGGCGGTGCCGCGCCTAAATGGGTCCGGGCGGTGCCGCGCCTAAATGGGTCCGGGCGGTGCCGCTTCTAAATGGGTCCGGGCGGTGCCGCGCCTGAATGGGTCCGGGCGGTGCCGCGCCAAAATGGGTCCGGGCGGTGCCGCTCCAAAATGGGTCCGGGCGGTGCCGCGCCTAAATGGGTCCGGGCGGTGCCGCGCCAAAATGGGTCCGGGCGGTGCCGCGCCTAAATGGGTCCGGGCGGTGCCGCGTCTAAATGGGTCCGGGCGGTGCCGCGCCTAAATGGGTCCGGGCGGTGCCGCTCCAAAATGGGTCCGGGCGGTGCCGCTCCAAAATGGGTCCGGGCGGTGCCGCGCCTAAATGGGTCCGGGCGGTGCCGCTCCAAAATGGGTCCGGGCGGTGCCGCGCCTAAATGGGTCCGGGCGGTGCCGCGCCTAAATGGGTCCGGGCGGTGCCGCTCCAAAATGGGTCCGGGCGGTGCCGCGCCTAAATGGTTCCGGGCGGTGCCGCGCCTAAATGGGTCCGGGCGGTGCCGCGCCAAAATGGGTCCGGGCGGTGCCGCTTCTAAATGGGTCCGGGCGGTGCCGCGCCTAAATGGGTCCGGGCGGTGCCGCGCCTAAATGGGTCCGGGCGGTGACGCGCCTAAATGGGTCCGGGCGGTGCCGCTCCAAAATGGGTCCGGGCGGTGCCGCGCCTAAATGGGTCCGGGCGGTGCCGCGCCAAAATGGGTCCGGGCGGTGCCGCGCCTAAATGGGTCCGGGCGGTGCCGCGCCAAAATGGGTCCGGGCGGTGCCGCGCCAAAATGGGTCCGGGCGGTGCCGCGCCTAAATGGGTCCTGGCGGTGCCGCGCCAAAATGGGTCCGGGCGGTGCCGCGCCTAAATGGGTCCGGGCGGTGCCGCGCCAAAATGGGTCCGGGCGGTGCCGCGCCTAAATGGGTCCGGGCGGTGCCGCGCCTAAATGGGTCCGGGCGGTGCCGCGCCTAAATTGGTCCGGGCGGTGCCGCGCCAAAATGGGTCCGGGCGGTGCCGCGCCTAAATGGGTCCGGGCGGTGCCGCGCCAAAATGGGTCCGGGCGGTGCCGCGCCAAAATGGTTCCGGGCGGTGCCGCTTCAAAATGGGTCCGGGCGGTGCCGCGCCTAAATGGGTCCGGGCGGTGCCGCGCCTAAATGGGTCCGGGCGGTGCCGCTCCAAAATGGGTCCGGGCGGTGCCGCGCCTAAATGGGTCCGGGCGGTGCCGCTTCTAAATGGGTCCGGGCGGTGCCGCGCCTAAATGGGTCCGGGCGGTGCCGCGTCTAAATGGGTCCGGGCGGTGCCGCTCCAAAATGGGTCCGGGCGGTGCCGCGCCTGAATGGGTCCGGGCGGTGCCGCGCCAAAATGGGTCCGGGCGGTGCCGCGCCTAAATGGGTCCGGGCGGTGCCGCGCCTAAATGGGTCCGGGCGGTGCCGCGCCAAAATGGTTCCGGGCGGTGCCGCGCCTAAATGGGTCCGGGCGGTGCCGCGTCTAAATGGGTCCGGGCGGTGCCGCTTCTAAATGGGTCCGGGCGGTGCCGCGCCTGAATGGGTCCGGGCGGTGCCGCGCCAAAATGGGTCCGGGCGGTGCCGCTCCAAAATGGGTCCGGGCGGTGCCGCGCCAAAATGGGTCCGGGCGGTGCCGCGCCTGAATGGGTCCGGGCGGTGCCGCGCCTAAATGGGTCCGGGCGGTGCCGCTCCAAAATGGGTCCGGGCGGTGCCGCGCCTAAATGGGTCCGGGCGGTGCCGCGCCTAAATGGGTCCGGGCGGTGCCGCTCCAAAATGGGTCCGGGCGGTGCCGCGCCTAAATGGGTCCGGGCGGTGCCGCGCCTAAATGGGTCCGGGCAGTGCCGCTCCAAAATGGGTCCGGGCGGTGCCGCGCCTAAATGGGTCCGGGCGGTGCCGCGCCTAAATGGGTCCGGGCGGTGCCGCTCCAAAATGGGTCCGGGGCGGTGCCGCGCCTAAATGGGTCCGGGCGGTGCCGCGCCAAAATGGGTCCGGGCGGTGCCGCGCCTAAATGGGTCCGGGCGGTGCCGCTCCAAAATGGGTCCGGGCGGTGCCGCGCCTAAATGGGTCCGGGCGGTGCCGCTCCAAAATGGGTCCGGGCGGTGCCGCGCCTAAATGGTTCCGGGCGGTGCCGCGCCTAAATGGGTCCGGGCGGTGCCGCGCCAAAATGGGTCCGGGCGGTGCCGCTTCTAAATGGGTCCGGGCGGTGCCGTGCCTAAATGGGTCCGGGCGGTGACGCGCCTAAATGGGTCCGGGCGGTGTGCGCCTAAATGGGTCCGGGCGGTGCCGCGTCTAAATGGGTCCGGGCGGTGCCGCGCCAAAATGGGTCCGGGCGGTGCCGCGCCTAAATGGGTCCGGGCGGTGCCGCGCCAAAATGGGTCCGGGCGGTGCCGCGCCAAAATGGGTCCGGGCGGTGCCGCGCCTAAATGGGTCCTGGCGGTGCCGCGCCAAAATGGGTCCGGGCGGTGCCGCGCCTAAATGGGTCCGGGCGGTGCCGCGCCAAAATGGGTCCGGGCGGTGCCGCGCCTAAATGGGTCCGGGCGGTGCCGCGCCTAAATGGGTCCGGGCGGTGCCGCGCCTAAATTGGTCCGGGCGGTGCCGCGCCAAAATGGGTCCGGGCGGTGCCGCGCCTAAATGGGTCCGGGCGGTGCCGCGCCAAAATGGGTCCGGGCGGTGCCGCGCCAAAATGGTTCCGGGCGGTGCCGCTTCAAAATGGGTCCGGGCGGTGCCGCGCCTAAATGGGTCCGGGCGGTGCCGCGCCTAAATGGGTCCGGGCGGTGCCGCTCCAAAATGGGTCCGGGCGGTGCCGCGCCTAAATGGGTCCGGGCGGTGCCGCTTCTAAATGGGTCCGGGCGGTGCCGCGCCTAAATGGGTCCGGGCGGTGCCGCGTCTAAATGGGTCCGGGCGGTGCCGCTCCAAAATGGGTCCGGGCGGTGCCGCGCCTGAATGGGTCCGGGCGGTGCCGCGCCAAAATGGGTCCGGGCGGTGCCGCGCCTAAATGGGTCCGGGCGGTGCCGCGCCTAAATGGGTCCGGGCGGTGCCGCGCCAAAATGGTTCCGGGCGGTGCCGCGCCTAAATGGGTCCGGGCGGTGCCGCGTCTAAATGGGTCCGGGCGGTGCCGCTTCTAAATGGGTCCGGGCGGTGCCGCGCCTGAATGGGTCCGGGCGGTGCCGCGCCAAAATGGGTCCGGGCGGTGCCGCTCCAAAATGGGTCCGGGCGGTGCCGCGCCAAAATGGGTCCGGGCGGTGCCGCGCCTGAATGGGTCCGGGCGGTGCCGCGCCTAAATGGGTCCGGGCGGTGCCGCTCCAAAATGGGTCCGGGCGGTGCCGCGCCTAAATGGGTCCGGGCGGTGCCGCGCCTAAATGGGTCCGGGCGGTGCCGCTCCAAAATGGGTCCGGGCGGTGCCGCGCCTAAATGTGCCGGGCGGTGCCGCGCCTAAATGGGTCCGGGCAGTGCCGCTCCAAAATGGGTCCGGGCGGTGCCGCGCCTAAATGGGTCCGGGCGGTGCCGCGCCTAAATGGGTCCGGGCGGTGCCGCTCCAAAATGGGTCCGGGCGGTGCCGCGCCTAAATGGGTCCGGGCGGTGCCGCGCCAAAATGGGTCCGGGCGGTGCCGCGCCTAAATGGGTCCGGGCGGTGCCGCTCCAAAATGGGTCCGGGCGGTGCCGCGCCTAAATGGGTCCGGGCGGTGCCGCTCCAAAATGGGTCCGGGCGGTGCCGCGCCTAAATGGTTCCGGGCGGTGCCGCGCCTAAATGGGTCCGGGCGGTGCCGCGCCAAAATGGGTCCGGGCGGTGCCGCTTCTAAATGGGTCCGGGCGGTGCCGTGCCTAAATGGGTCCGGGCGGTGACGCGCCTAAATGGGTCCGGGCGGTGTGCGCCTAAATGGGTCCGGCGGTGCCGCGTCTAAATGGGTCCGGGCGGTGCCGCGCCAAAATGGGTCCGGGCGGTGCCGCGCCTAAATGGGTCCGGGCGGTGCCGCGCCTAAATGGGTCCGGGCGGTGCCGCGCCTAAATTGGTCCGGGCGGTGCCGCGCCAAAATGGGTCCGGGCGGTGCCGCGCCTAAATGGGTCCGGGCGGTGCCGCGCCAAAATGGGTCCGGGCGGTGCCGCGCCAAAATGGTTCCGGGCGGTGCCGCTTCGAAATGGGTCCGGGCGGTGCCGCGCCTAAATGGGTCCGGGCGGTGCCGCGCCTAAATGGGTCCGGGCGGTGCCGCTCCAAAATGGGTCCGGGCGGTGCCGCGCCTAAATGGGTCCGGGCGGTGCCGCTTCTAAATGGGTCCGGGCGGTGCCGCGCCTAAATGGGTCCGGGCGGTGCCGCGTCTAAATGGGTCCGGGCGGTGCCGCTCCAAAATGGGTCCGGGCGGTGCCGCGCCTGAATGGGTCCGGCGGTGCCGCGCCAAAATGGGTCCGGGCGGTGCCGCGCCTAAATGGGTCCGGGCGGTGCCGCGCCTAAATGGGTCCGGGCGGTGCCGCGCCAAAATGGTTCCGGGCGGTGCCGCGCCTAAATGGGTCCGGGCGGTGCCGCGTCTAAATGGGTCCGGGCGGTGCCGCTTCTAAATGGGTCCGGGCGGTGCCGCGCCTGAATGGGTCCGGGCGGTGCCGCGCCAAAATGGGTCCGGGCGGTGCCGCTCCAAAATGGGTCCGGGCGGTGCCGCGCCAAAATGGGTCCGGGCGGTGCCGCGCCTGAATGGGTCCGGGCGGTGCCGCGCCTAAATGGGTCCGGGCGGTGCCGCTCCAAAATGGGTCCGGGCGGTGCCGCGCCTAAATGGGTCCGGGCGGTGCCGCGCCTAAATGGGTCCGGGCGGTGCCGCTCCAAAATGGGTCCGGGCGGTGCCGCGCCTAAATGGGTCCTGGCGGTGCCGCGCCTGAATGGGTCCGGGCGGTGCCGCGCCTAAATGGGTCCGGGCGGTGCCGCGCCTAAATGGGTCCGGGCGGTGCCGCGTCTAAATGGGTCCGGGCGGTGCCGCGCCTAAATGGGTCCGGGCGGTGCCGCGCCAAAATGGTTCCGGGCGGTGCCGCTTCTAAATGGGTCCAGGCGGTGCCGCGCCTAAATGGGTCCGGGCGGTGCCGCGCCTAAATGGGTCCGGGCGGTGCCGCTTCTAAATGGGTCCGGGCGGTGCCGCGCCTGAATGGGTCCGGGCGGTGCCGCGCCTAAATGGGTCCGGGCGGTGCCGCTCCAAAATGGGTCCGGGCGGTGCCGCGCCTAAATGGGTCCGGGCGGTGCCGCGCCAAAATGGGTCCGGGCAGTGCCGCGCCTAAATGGGTCCGGGCGGTGCCGCGCCAAAATGGGTCCGGGCGGTGCCGCGCCTAAATGGGTCCGGGCGGTGCCGCGCCTGAATGGGTCCGGGCGGTGCCGCGCCTAAATGGGTCCGGGCGGTGCCGCTCCAAAATGGGTCCGGGCGGTGCCGCGCCTAAATGGGTCCGGGCGGTGCCGCGTCTAAATGGGTCCGGGCGGTGCCGCGCCTAAATGGGTCCGGGCGGTGCCGCGCCAAAATGGTTCCGGGCGGTGCCGCTTCTAAATGGGTCCGGGCGGTGCCGCGCCTAAATGGGTCCGGGCGGTGCCGCGCCTAAATGGGTCCGGGCGGTGCCGCTTCTAAATGGGTCCGGGCGGTGCCGCGCCTGAATGGGTCCGGGCGGTGCCGCGCCAAAATGGGTCCGGGCGGTGCCGCTCCAAAATGGGTCCGGGCGGTGCCGCGCCTAAATGGGTCCGGGCGGTGCCGCGCCAAAATGGGTCCGGGCGGTGCCGCGCCTAAATGGGTCCGGGCGGTGCCGCGTCTAAATGGGTCCGGGCGGTGCCGCGCCTAAATGGGTCCGGGCGGTGCCGCTCCAAAATGGGTCCGGGCGGTGCCGCTCCAAAATGGGTCCGGGCGGTGCCGCGCCTAAATGGGTCCGGGCGGTGCCGCTCCAAAATGGGTCCGGGCGGTGCCGCGCCTAAATGGGTCCGGGCGGTGCCGCGCCTAAATGGGTCCGGGCGGTGCCGCTCCAAAATGGGTCCGGGCGGTGCCGCGCCTAAATGGTTCCGGGCGGTGCCGCGCCTAAATGGGTCCGGGCGGTGCCGCGCCAAAATGGGTCCGGGCGGTGCCGCTTCTAAATGGGTCCGGGCGGTGCCGCGCCTAAATGGGTCCGGGCGGTGCCGCGCCTAAATGGGTCCGGGCGGTGACGCGCCTAAATGGGTCCGGGCGGTGCCGCTCCAAAATGGGTCCGGGCGGTGCCGCGCCTAAATGGGTCCGGGCGGTGCCGCGCCAAAATGGGTCCGGGCGGTGCCGCGCCTAAATGGGTCCGGGCGGTGCCGCGCCAAAATGGGTCCGGGCGGTGCCGCGCCTAAATGGGTCCTGGCGGTGCCGCGCCAAAATGGGTCCGGGCGGTGCCGCGCCTAAATGGGTCCGGGCGGTGCCGCGCCAAAATGGGTCCGGGCGGTGCCGCGCCTAAATGGGTCCGGGCGGTGCCGCGCCAAAATGGGTCCGGGCGGTGCCGCGCCAAAATGGTTCCGGGCGGTGCCGCTTCTAAATGGGTCCGGGCGGTGCCGCGCCTAAATGGGTCCGGGCGGTGCCGCGCCTAAATGGGTCCGGGCGGTGCCGCGCCTGAATGGGTCCGGTCGGTGCCGCGCCTAAATGGGTCCGGGCGGTGCCGCGCCAAAATGGGTCCGGGCGGTGCCGCGCCTAAATGGGTCCGGGCGGTGCCGCGCCTAAATGGGTCCGGGCGGTGCCGCTCCAAAATGGGTCCGGGCGGTGCCGCGCCTAAATGGGTCCGGGCGGTGCCGCGCCAAAATGGGTCCGGGCGGTGCCGCGCCAAAATGGTTCCGGGCGGTGCCGCTTCTAAATGGGTCCGGGTGGTGCCGCGCCTAAATGGGTCCGGGCGGTGCCGCGCCTAAATGGGTCCGGGCGGTGCCGCGTCTGAATGGGTTCGGTCGGTGCCGCGCCTAAATGGGTCCGGGCGGTGCCGCGCCTAAATGGGTCCGGGCGGTGCCGCGCCAAAATGGTTCCGGGCGGTGCCGCGCCTAAATGGGTCCGGGCGGTGCCGCGCCTAAATGGGTACGGGCGGTGCCGCGCCTAAATGGGTCCGGGCGGTGCCGCTCCAAAATGGGTCCGGGCGGTGCCGCGTCTAAATGGGTCCGGGCGGTGCCGCGCCAAAATGGGTCCGGGCGGTGCCGCGCCTAAATGGGTCCGGGCGGTGCCGCGCCAAAATGGGTCCGGGCGGTGCCGCGCCTAAATGGGTCCGGGCGGTGCCGCGCCTAAATGGGTCCGGTCGGTGCCGCGTCTAAATGGGTCCGGGCGGTGCCGCGCCTGAATGGGTCCGGTCGGTGCCGCGCCTAAATGGGTCCGGGCGGTGCCGCGCCTGAATGGGTCCGGGCGGTGCCGCGCCTAAATGGGTCCGGGCGGTGCCGCTCCAAAATGGGTCCGGGCGGTGCCGCGCCAAAATGGGTCCGGGCGGTGCCGCGCCTAAATGGGTCCGGGCGGTGCCGCGTCTAAATGGGTCCGGGCGGTGCCGCTTCTAAATGGGTCCGGGCGGTGCCGCGCCTGAATGGGTCCGGGCGGTGCCGCGCCAAAATGGGTCCGGGCGGTGCCGCTCCAAAATGGGTCCGGGCGGTGCCGCGCCTAAATGGGTCCGGACGGTGCCGCGCCAAAATGGGTCCGGGCGGTGCCGCGCCTAAATGGGTCCGGGCGGTGCCGCGCCAAAATGGGTCCGGGCGGTGCCGCGCCTAAATGGGTCCGGGCGGTGCCGCGTCTAAATGGGTCCGGGCGGTGCCGCGCCTAAATGGGTCCGGGCGGTGCCGCTCCAAAATGGGTCCGGGCGGTGCCGCGCCTAAATGGGTCCGGGCGGTGCCGCTCCAAAATGGGTCCGGGCGGTGCCGCGCCTAAATGGGTCCGGGCGGTGCCGCGCCTAAATGGGTCCGGGCGGTGCCGCTCCAAAATGGGTCCGGGCGGTGCCGCGCCTAAATGGTTCCGGGCGGTGCCGCGCCTAAATGGGTCCGGGCGGTGCCGCGCCAAAATGGGTCCGGGCGGTGCCGCTTCTAAATGGGTCCGGGCGGTGCCGCGCCTAAATGGGTCCGGGCGGTGACGCGCCTAAATGGGTCCGGGCGGTGCCGCTCCAAAATGGGTCCGGGCGGTGCCGCGCCTAAATGGGTCCGGGCGGTGCCGCGCCAAAATGGGACCGGGCGGTGCCGCGCCAAAATGGGTCCGGGCGGTGCCGCTCCAAAATGGGTCCGGGCGGTGCCGCGCCTAAATGGGTCCTGGCGGTGCCGCGCCAAAATGGGTCCGGGCGGTGCCGCGCCTAAATGGGTCCGGGCGGTGCCGCGCCAAAATGGGTCCGGGCGGTGCCGCGCCCA
Organism: Mergus octosetaceus; assembly: GCA_036873955.1. Lineage (NCBI taxonomy): Eukaryota > Metazoa > Chordata > Aves > Anseriformes > Anatidae > Mergus > Mergus octosetaceus. Next base: position 65,232 of record JBAGBL010000266.1, read on the forward strand.
AATGGTTCCGGGCGGTGCCGCGCCTAAATGGGTCCGGGCGGTGCCGCGCCTAAATGGGTCCGGGCGGTGCCGCGCCTGAATGGGTCCGGGCGGTGCCGCGCCTAAATGGGTCCGGGCGGTGCCGCGCCAAAATGGGTCCGGGCGGTGCCGCGCCTAAATGGGTCCGGGCGGTGCCGCGTCTAAATGGGTCCGGGCGGTGCCGCGTCTAAATGGGTCCGGGCGGTGCCGCGCCTAAATGGGTCCGGGCGGTGCCGCGTCTAAATGGGTCCGGGCGGTGCCGCGCCTAAATGGGTCCGGGCGGTGCCGCGCCAAAATGGTTCCGGGCGGTGCCGCGCCTAAATGGGTCCGGGCGGTGCCGCGCCTAAATGGGTCCGGGCGGTGCCGCTCCAAAATGGGTCCGGGCGGTGCCGCGCCTAAATGGGTCCGGGCGGTGCCGAGTCTAAATGGGTCCGGGCGGTGCCGCGTCTAAATGGGTCCGGGCGGTGCCGCGCCTAAATGGGTCCGGGCGGTGCCGCTCCAAAATGGGTCCGGGCGGTGCCGCGCCTAAATGGGTCCGGGCGGTGCCGCTCCAAAATGGGTCCAGGCGGTGCCGCTCCAAAATGGGTCCGGGCGGTGCCGCTCCAAAATGGGTCCGGGCGGTGCCGCGCCTAAATGGGTCCGGGCGGTGTTGCGCCAAAATGGGTCCGGGCGGTGCCGCGCCTAAATGGGTCCGGGCGGTGCCGCTCCAAAATGGGTCCAGGCGGTGCCGCTCCAAAATGGGTCCGGGCGGTGCCGCGCCTAAATGGGTCCGGGCGGTGCCGCTCCAAAATGGGTCCGGGCGGAGCCGCGCCTAAATGGGTCCGGGCGGTGCCGCGCCTAAATGGGTCCGGGCGGTGCCGCGCCAAAATGGGTCCGGGCGGTGCCGCGCCTAAATGGGTCCGGGCGGTGCCGCGCCTAAATGGGTCCGGGCGGTGCCGCTTCTAAATGGGTCCGGGCGGTGCCGCGCCTGAATGGGTCCGGGCGGTGCCGCGCCTAAATGGGTCCGGGCGGTGCCGCGTCTAAATGGGTCCGGGCGGTGCCGCGCCTAAATGGGTCCGGGCGGTGCCGCGCCTAAATGGGTCCGGGCGGTGCCGAGTCTAATGGGTCCGGGCGGTGCCGCGTCTAAATGGGTCCGGGCGGTGCCGCGCCTAAATGGGTCCGGGCGGTGCCGCTCCAAAATGGGTCCGGGCGGTGCCGCGCCAAAATGGGTCCGGGCGGTGCCGCGCCTAAATGGGTCCGGGCGGTGCCGCGCCAAAATGGGTCCGGGCGGTGCCGCGCCTAAATGGGTCCGGGCGGTGCCGCGCCTAAATGGGTCCGGTCGGTGCCGCGTCTAAATGGGTCCGGGCGGTGCCGCGCCTGAATGGGTCCGGTCGGTGCCGCGCCTAAATGGGTCCAGGCGGTGCCGCGCCTGAATGGGTCCGGGCGGTGCCGCGCCTAAATGGGTCCGGGCGGTGCCGCTCCAAAATGGGTCCGGGCGGTGCCGCGCCAAAATGGGTCCGGGCGGTGCCGCGCCTAAATGGGTCCGGGCGGTGCCGCGTCTAAATGGGTCCGGGCGGTGCCGCTTCTAAATGGGTCCGGGCGGTGCCGCGCCTGAATGGGTCCGGGCGGTGCCGCGCCAAAATGGGTCCGGGCGGTGCCGCTCCAAAATGGGTCCGGGCGGTGCCGCGCCTAAATGGGTCCGGACGGTGCCGCGCCAAAATGGGTCCGGGCGGTGCCGCGCCTAAATGGGTCCGGGCGGTGCCGCGCCAAAATGGGTCCGGGCGGTGCCGCGCCTAAATGGGTCCGGGCGGTGCCGCGCCTAAATGGGTCCGGGCGGTGCCGCGTCTAAATGGGTCCGGGCGGTGCCGCGCCTAAATGGGTCCGGGCGGTGCCGCTCCAAAATGGGTCCGGGCGGTGCCGCGCCTAAATGGGTCCGGGCGGTGCCGCGCCTAAATGGGTCCGGGCGGTGCCGCTCCAAAATGGGTCCGGGCGGTGCCGCGCCTAAATGGTTCCGGGCGGTGCCGCGCCTAAATGGGTCCGGGCGGTGCCGCTCCAAAATGGGTCCGGGCGGTGCCGCGCCTAAATGGGTCCGGGCGGTGCCGCGCCTGAATGGGTCCGGGCGGTGCCGCGCCTAAATGGGTCCGGGCGGTGCCGCGCCTAAATGGGTCCGGGCGGTGCCACGCCTAAATGGGTCCGGGCGGTGCCGCGTCTAAATGGGTCCGGGCGGTGCCGCGCCTAAATGGGTCCGGGCGGTGCCGCGCCTAAATGGGTCCTGGCGGTGCCGCGCCTAAATGGGTCCGGGCGGTGCCGCGCCTAAATGGGTCCGGGCGGTGCCGCTCCAAAATGGGTCCGGGCGGTGCCGCGCCTAAATGGGTCCGGGCGGTGCCGCGCCAAAATGGGTCCGGGCGGTGCCGCGCCTAAATGGGTCCGGGCGGTGCCGCTCCAAAATGGGTCCGGGCGGTGCCGCGCCTAAATGGGTCCGGGCGGTGCCGCGTCTAAATGGGTCCGGGCGGTGCCGCGCCAAAATGGGTCCGGGCGGTGCCGCGCCTAAATGGGTCCGGGCGGTGCCCCGCCAAAATGGGTCCGGGCGGTGCCGCTTCTAAATGGGTCCGGGCGGTGCCGCGCCTAAATGGGTCCGGGAGGTGCCGCGCCTAAATGGGTCCGGGCGGTGCCGCGCCTAAATGGGTCCGGGCGGTGCCGCGCCTGAATGGGTCCGGTCGGTGCCGCGCCTAAATGGGTCCGGGCGGTGCCGCGCCTGAATGGGTCCGGGCGGTGCCGCGCCTAAATGGGTCCGGGCGGTGCCGCGCCTAAATGGGTCCGGGCGGTGCCGCTCCTAAATGGGTCCGGGCGGTGCCGCGTCTAAATGGGTCCGGGCGGTGCCGCGCCAAAATGGGTCCGGGCGGTGCCGCGCCTAAATGGGTCCGGGCGGTGCCGCGCCTAAATGGGTCGGTCGGTGCCGCGTCTAAATGGGTCCGGGCGTTGCCGCTCCAAAATGGGTCCAGGCGGTGCCGCTCCAAAATGGGTCCGGGCGGTGCCGCGCCTAAATGGGTCCGGGCGGTGCCGCTCCAAAATGGGTCCGGGCGGTGCCGCGCCAAAATGGGTCCGGGCGGTGCCGCGCCTAAATTGGGTCCGGCGGTGCCGCGCCAAAATGGTTCCGGGCGGTGCCGCGCCTAAATGGGTCCGGGCGGTGCCGCGCCTAAATGGGTCCGGGCGGTGCCGCTCCAAAATGGTTCCGGGCGGTGCCGCGCCAAAATGGGTCCGGGCGGTGCCGCGCCTAAATGGGTCCGGGCGGTGCCGCTCCAAAATGGGTCCGGGCGGTGCCGCGCCAAAATGGGTCCGGGCGGTGCCGCGCCTAAATGGGTCCGGGCGGTGCCGCGCCTAAATGGGTCCGGGCGGTGCCGCGCCTTAATGGGTCCGGGCGGTGCTGCGCCAAAATGGGTCCGGGCGGTGCCGCGCCTAAATGGGTCCGGGCGGTGCCGCGCCTAAATGGGTCCGGGCGGTGCCGCGCCTAAATGGGTCCGGGCGGTGCCGCGTCTAAATGGGTCCGGGCGGTGCCGCGCCTAAATGGGTCCGGGCGGTGACGCGTCTAAATGGGTCCGGGCGGTGCCGCGCCTAAATGGGTCCGGGCGGTGCCGCGCCAAAATGGTTCCGGGCGGTGCCGCGCCTAAATGGGTCCGGGCGGTGCCGCGCCTAAATGGGTCCGGGCGGTGCCGCTCCAAAATGGGTCCGGGCGGTGCCGCGCCTAAATGGGTCCGGGCGGTGCCGCGCCAAAATGGGTCCGGGCGGTGCCGCGCCTAAATGGGTCCGGGCGGTGCCGCTCCAAAATGGGTCCGGGCGGTGCCGCGCCTAAATGGGTCCGGGCGGTGCCGCTCCAAAATGGGTCCGGGCGGTGCCGCGCCAAAATGGGTCCGGGCGGTGCCGCGCCAAAATGGGTCCGGGCGGTGCGCTTCTAAATGGGTCCGGGCGGTGCCGCGCCTAAATGGGTCCGGGAGGTGCCGCGCCTAAATGGGTCCGGGCGGTGCCGCGCCTAAATGGGTCCGGGCGGTGCCGCGCCTGAATGGGTCCGGTCGGTGCCGCGCCTAAATGGGTCCGGGCGGTGCCGCGCCTGAATGGGTCCGGGCGGTGCCGCGCCTAAATGGTTCCGGGCGGTGCCGCGCCTAAATGGGTCCGGGCGGTGCCGCGCCAAAATGGTTCCGGGCGGTGCCGCGCCTAAATGGGTCCGGGCGGTGCCGCGCCTAAATGGGTCCGGGCGGTGCCGCGCTTAAATGGGTCCGGGCGGTGCCGCTCCAAAATGGGTCCGGGCGGTGCCGCGTCTAAATGGGTCCGGGCGGTGCCGCGCCAAAATGGGTCCGGGCGGTGCCGCGCCAAAATGGGTCCGGGCGGTGCCGCGCCTAAATGGGTCCGGGCGGTGCCGCGCCTAAATGGGTCCGGTCGGTGCCGCGTCTAAATGGGTCCGGGCGGTGCCGCGTCTAAATGGGTCCGGGCGGTGCCGCGCCTAAATGGGTCTGGGCGGTGCCGCGTCAAAATGGGTCCGGGCGGTGCCGCGACTAAATA
>JBAGBL010000268.1:0-69465 GCA_036873955.1 Mergus octosetaceus
CGGCTAGCCACCCTATATATTGTTTAGCGTGACGTCAGATGGTATGGAATACCCCTTTGGCTAGTTTGGGTCACCTGTTCTGGGCCTGTCCCCTCCCAGTTCTTGCTGCACCCCCAGCCTGCCTGTTGGCAGGACAGAGCAAGAAGTTGAGATGTCCTTGGCTTAGTACAGGCACTGCTCTGCAATAATTAAAACATCGGGGTGTTATCAGCACTCTTTTCATTCTAAGCCAAAGCATAGCATTCCACCGGTTACTAGGAACAAAATTAACTCTGTTCTAACTGAAACCAGGACATCTATCCACCCCTTATTCCATACCATTTATGTCATGCTCAGGTTACACTCTTTCCCATACATTCTAGTTAGTCACCATTTTTATCTAGGGTATATAGTAGTCATGATAGTGATAACATACAATATTATATAGTAATTAACATGGTACAATCCAATTCATGGGCTATTCTCACCCAGTATTAAATCCCCTTGAGGTACACACCGGACCTCTCCGTTCTTTTGCATCACCCACCACGTATATCCAGGTCCCTGAGCAAAAGCAATTCCACGAATGGGTTTGCCTTTTCCTGAGGCAGGAGTAGCCCAGACCGTTTTACCCAGCATATTTCTTACATGCACTACAGGAACTTTATCCCCATCTACAGTACGTAACAGGTTTGATTGGGCAGGTCCAGTTCGGTTGGCGGATCCCCTAGTATTGACTAACCAGGTGGCCTTTGCCAAATGCGTATCCCAATTTTTGAACGTCCCAGCACCCATTGCTTTCAATGTAGTCTTTAACAGTCCATTATATCGTTCAACTTTCCCGGAGGCTGGTGCATGATAGGGGATGTGATACACCCACTCAATACCATGCTCTTTGGCCCAAGTGTCTATAAGGTTGTTTCGGAAATGAGTTCCATTGTCTGACTCTATTCTTTCTGGGGTGCCATGTCGCCATAGGACTTGTTTTTCAAGGCCCAGGATAGTGTTCCGGGCGGTGGCATGAGGCACAGGATATGTTTCCAGCCATCCAGTGGTTGCTTCCACCATTGTAAGTACATGGCGCTTGCCATTGCGAGTTTGAGGGAGTGTGATGTAATCAATCTGCCAGGCCTCTCCATATTTATATTTCAGCCATCGTCCTCCATACCAAAGAGGCTTTGACCGTTTGGCTTGCTTGATTGCAGCACATGTTTCACAGTCATGAATAACCTGTGTTATAGTGTCCATGGTCAGGTCCACCCCTCGATCACGAGCCCATCTGTATGTTGCATCTCTACCTTGATGGCCTGAGGTGTCATGGGCCCATCGGGCTATAAATAATTCACCTTTATGCTGCCAATCCAGGTCCACCTGAGCTACTTCAATCTTAGCAGCCTGATCCACCTGCTGGTTGTTTTGATGTTCTTCAGTAGCCCGATTCTTGGGCATATGAGCATCTACGTGGCGTACCTTTACAGCCAGGTTCTCCACCCGAGCAGCAATATCTTGCCACAATGCAGCAGCCCAGATGGGTTTGCCCCTGCGCTGCCAGTTGTTTTGCTTCCATTGCTGTAACCATCCCCACAGGGCATTTGCTACCATCCATGAATCAGTGTAGAGATAGAGAACCGGCCATTTTTCTCGTTCAGCAATGTCTAAAGCCAGCTGAATGGCCTTTACTTCTGCAAACTGACTCGATTCACCTTCTCCCTCAGCAGCTTCTGCAACTCGTCGTGTAGGGCTCCATACAGCAGCCTTCCATCTCCGATGCTTCCCCACAATACGACAAGACCCATCAGTGAACAGGGCATATTTCTTCTCATTCTCTGGTAACTGGTTGTACAGTGGGGCTTCTTCAGCACGACCCACCTCCTCCTCTGATGATATCCCAAAGTATTTGCCTTCTGGCCAGTCCATAATCACTTCCAATATCCCTGGGCGACTGGGGTTTCCTATTCGAGCCCGCTGAGTAATCAGTGCAACCCACTTGCTCCATGTAGCATCGGTTGCATGATGTGTAGGGGAGACCCTTCCTTTGAACATCCAGCCTAGTACTGGCAATCGGGGTGCTAGGAGGAGCTGCGCTTCAGTACCGACCACCTCCGAAGCAGATCGAACTCCTTCATATGCTGCCAATATTTCCTTTTCCGTTGGAGTGTAGCGGGCCTCAGATCCTCGGTATCCCCGACTCCAAAACCCCAGGGGCCGACCTCGAGTTTCCCCAGGTTCTTTCTGCCAGAGGCTCCAGGTGGGGCCGTTCTCCCCGGCTGCAGTGTAGAGCACATTCTTCACTTCTGGTCCTGTTCGGACTGGCCCAAGGGCTACTGCATGAACTATTTCCTGCTTAATTTGTTCAAAGGCCTGCCGTTGCTCAGGGCCCCACTCAAACTCATTCTTCTTACGGGTTACTTGGTAAAGCGGGTTTACAATCAGACTGTAATTTGGAATGTGCATTCTCCAAAACCCCACAACACCTAGGAAAGTTTGTGTTTCTTTTTTGCTAGTTGGTGGAGACATAGCTGTTATTTTGTTGATCACATCCATTGGAATTTGACGACGTCCATCTTGCCATTTTATTCCTAAAAACTGGATCTCTCGTGCAGGTCCTTTGACTTTATTTTGTTTTATGGCAAAACCAGCTTTCAGAAGGATTTGGACTATTTTCTTTCCTTTCTCAAAAACTTCCTCTGCTGTGTCACCCCACACAATAATGTCATCGATATACTGCAGGTGTTCAGGAGCTTCCCCCTGCTCCAGTGCAGATTGAATCAGTCCATGGCAAATGGTAGGGCTGTGTTTCCACCCCTGGGGCAGCCGATTCCAAGTATATTGGACTCCCCTCCAAGTGAAAGCAAATTGTGGCCTGCACTCTGCTGCTAGAGGGATGGAGAAAAATGCATTAGCGATATCAATTGTGGCGTACCACTTGGCTGCCTTCGATTCAAGTTCATACTGGAGTTCCAGCATGTCCGGCACTGCAGCACTCAATGGTGGCGTGACTTCGTTCAGGCCACGATAGTCCACTGTTAGTCTCCACTCACCATTAGACTTTCGCACTGGCCATATGGGACTATTGAAAGGTGAATGAGTCTTGCTGATCACTCCTTGGCTCTCCAATTGACGAATTAGCTTATGGATGGGAATCAGGGAGTCTCGGTTAGTGCGATATTGCCGCCGGTGCACAGTTGTAGTAGCAATTGGCACTTGCTGTTCTTCGACCCTCAGCAACCCCACAACAGAGGGATCCTCTGAAAGACCAGGCAAGGTAGATAATTGTTTAATGCCCTCTGTCTCTAAGGCAGCTATACCAAAAGCCCAGCGGAACCCTTTTGGGTCCTTGAAATATCCTCTTCTAAGATAGTCTATGCCAAGGATACATGGAGCATCTGGGCCAGTCACGATGGGATGCTTTTCCCACTCATTCCCAGTCAGACTCACTTCAGCCTCCAATACAGTCAACTGCTGAGATCCCCCTGTCACTCCACAAATACAGATGGGCTCTGGCCCTTTATAGCTCGATGGCATTAGAGTACATTGTGCACCGGTGTCTACTAAAGCCTTATACTTCTGTGCGTCTGACGTGCCAGGCCATCGAATCCACACAGTCCAATAAACTCGATTGTCCCTTTCCTCCCCCTGGCTGGAGGCAGGGCCCCCCTAATCCTGGTCAGAATCTTCTTCAATTCTGGGTTTGAAGGACTGTCTGCTGGAAGTTGGAGCAGTAAATTTTTCAGAGAATCCCTTTTTCCCGATTGTTTTCTTTTGCAACTCACGTACCCGTGCCTCTAGGGTTGCGGTGGATTTTCCATCCCATTTTCTCATGTCCTCTCCATGGTCTCGTAAATAAAACCACAGGGTGGCACGGGGTGAGTACCCACCATATTGTCTTCTTTGTGTAGATGACCGCCTACCCCTGATAGCTGAGACACTGCTTTGTACAGGTGCGAAGGAGAATAATCTCTCTTCAAGTTGGTGAACCTTTTCAGAAAGTTTCTCCCAAGTATTCTCTTTTGGTCGGTGGACACTGGTTTGTTCAGGTGGGGAGGAAGATAGATTCTCTTTAAGTTGGTGGAACTCTTCAGAAAGTTTCTCCACAGCTGAGACGCAGGCCTGTAAGGAAGAGGAGAGACTTTCTTCGTACTGCCGGAGTTGTTTAGCCACTTCATCTATTATGGGTTCCTCATCCTTTTTCCAGGCCATTACTGCCAATGAGCTGGCATATGATGATGGTGCACTCCGTACAAACTTCCGCCACATGGGTCGTGTACATCTGACTCCATCTGGATCTTTGGACGTTTGTCCGGGGACTGGATCCTCATAAATCACTTCCCGTACAGCTAATTCCCTCAGGTACTGGATTCCCTTCTCCATAGTGGTCCACTTGCCTGGTACACATAAAAGTTCTTCCTTGAAGGGATACCTTTCCCTCACAGCTGAGAGGAGACGCCTCCAGAGGCTGAGAGATTGTGCTCCATTTGCAATTGCTTTGTCAATGCCTGCGTCTCTAGCAAGGGATCCCAGCCGTCTGGCTTCAATGCCAGACAATTCCACACAATTGGCTCCAGCGTCCCAACACCGGAGTAGCCAGGTGACAAGCTGCTCACCTATACAGCGACCAAAATCTTTTCGCACATCTCGTAACTCACGCTCGCTTAGGTTTCGGGTAGTTATTGTTGCTTTTTCGGCGTCGTCATCTTCCTCCAACTGAAGCCCTGATGGCCCAGCATCGTCGTCTCCATCAGATTTGGCAGAAGATTCTCTGCGTTCTAAACGACCTGTATCTCTATACCATCTTTTCATCTTGTGTACCGGGGCTACTTGCACTGCTACAGCTCGTTTCTCTGGCCCCGTTACAAGGTCTGCCACAGGGATTGGAATACCCTCTGCAGGGTCGACTTGCACTGCTACAGCTCGTTTCTCTGACCCCGTTACAGGGCCTGCCACAGGGGTTAGAATACCCTCTGCAGGGTCGACTTGCACTGCTACAGCTCGTTTCTCTGACCCCGTTACAGGGCCTGCCACAGGGGTTAGAATACCCTCTGCAGGGTCGACTTGCACTGCTACAGCTCGTTTCTCTGACCCCGTTACAGGGCCTGCCACAGGGGTTAGAATACCCTCTGCAGGGTCGACTTGCACTGCTACAGCTCGTTTCTCTGACCCCGTTACAGGGCCTGCCACAGGGGTTGGAATACCCCCGGCAGGGTCGACTTGCACTGCAACAGCTCGTTTCCCTGACCCAGCCACAGGAGCTGTAGCAGCTGCAGGAGCTGGAACTGGAGTGTCTGCAGGAGCTGGAGCTGGAGCAGCTGCAGGACCTGGAACTGGAGTGTCTGCAGGAGCTGGAGCTGGAGCGTCTGCAGGAACCGGAGCTGGAGCAGCTGCAGGACCTGGAACTGGAGTGTCTGCAGGAGCTGGAACTGGAGCGGCTGCAGAGTCCACCGTAGGAGTCGCAGTGGCCATTGGATCTGTCACAGGACTTGGAGTGGCCGCAGGGTCTGTCACTAAGTTGATAGCAGTATCAATGGCAGCTCGATAGGCATGAGCCAGGCCCCAGCACGTTATAATGATTTGTGTTACTTTGGAACTGCCAGAGTCATGACACCTTTTTTTCAAACATTCTGCCAATTTTTTATGATTTTGCAGTTGTTCAGGGGTGAATTTCCAAAACACTGGGGGTGCTAACTGCTCTAGATGTCTGCCCATATCCTCCCATACTCCCTGCCACCCACAACTATACTGCCTCCGGGCAGATCTCCGAATGAGCTTCCCAAATAGTTGTTTAACTTTAAGCAAAACCTGAAGCACATTCAGGAGGCATAAGAGCAAGACCATGCTGGTCTGAGTATCCCAAGGATATTCAATATCTTGGAGAGCTATTGTAACAAGCTCGGAAGATAAGAGGGTGGTGAAGGAGAAAGGGAGGGTGATCAAAGAGGGTAAGGGGGTGGTGAAGGAGAAAGGGAGAGTGATCGAGTAAGGAAAAATATCTTCCCCTTTCCTCTCCACAGATTCACTCCCCGATGGAAAAAAACAACAGGTATAATTGCTAATAGTTTCCAAGATACGGTTTCCAAAGTATAAAGTTGACGATGTTACTGAGTACAAATACCAAGTTAGAGTCATGACCAGATATTTCATCGTCTCATAAGCCACTGTTACAAGACACAGTACCATAATGGTCTGAAACCAGGGCCCGGACAGGATAAACAACATGACAGAGAGCACATACGGAAAATAATGTGCTATAATGCCCAATTTGAAAAACAGGCGCAGCAGACTTGAGATTAAAGCAATCAGCATTATGACAAGTGACTATTAAGCAGGTCTAATACTTATAACAATCTTAGTTTAACACACTCTGATCAGGTCTGCCGTTATCTCAACCTTTCGTGCCCCACGTTGGGCGCCAAAAAGACTGTAGTGGTTTAACCCGGCCGGCAGCTAAACACCACACAGCCGTTCGCTCACCCTCCCCCCTCCCTCTCCGGGACGGGGGAGAGAAATGGAATGTGAGGCCTGTGAGTTGAGATAAAGACAGTTTAATAAGACAAGAAAATAATAATAGTAATAATAATAATTATAGTAATAATAATAATAATAATAATGATACAATGATGATAATAGTACTACTAATAATAACATGTACAAACAAGTGATGCACAATGCAATTGCTCACCACCCGCTGACCGATGCCCAGCCTAACCCCGAGCAGTCCCGCCCGCCCTCCCCCCGGCTAGCCACCCTATATATTGTTTAGCGTGACGTCAGATGGTATGGAATACCCCTTTGGCTAGTTTGGGTCACCTGTTCTGGGCCTGTCCCCTCCCAGTTCTTGCTGCACCCCCAGCCTGCCTGTTGGCAGGACAGAGCAAGAAGTTGAGATGTCCTTGGCTTAGTACAGGCACTGCTCTGCAATAATTAAAACATCGGGGTGTTATCAGCACTCTTTTCATTCTAAGCCAAAGCATAGCATTCCACCGGTTACTAGGAACAAAATTAACTCTGTTCTAACTGAAACCAGGACAATTCCTCTCACATTAATGGAAGGGATGTATTTAGGGTTGTTCAGAAAGAGCGAACACAGAGAGTCCAGTTGCATGTGGGGCTGCGTAAAGGCTCCCCTGGGGAGTTCAGTTGTACCCAAAGGCTTCCTTTGGGGGCGATTTTTGATGGGTGAAAGGGGCTTTGTATGCGTTTTCTGGGGTCCTATTTTAAATTCCTCTCACATTAAGGGAAGGGATGAATTTATGGTTGTTCAGAAAGAGCGAACACAGAGAGTCCAGTTGCATGTGGGGCTGCGTAAAGGCTCCCCTGGGGAGTTCAGTTGTACCCAAAGGCTTCCTTTGGGGGCAATTTTTGACGGGTGAAAGGGGCTCTGTACACGTTTACCGGGGTCCAATTTTCACTTCCTCTCAGATTCCAGGTAGGGATGTATTTAGGGTTGTTCAGAAAGAGCGAACACAGAGATTCCAGTTGAATGTGGGGCTGCGTAAAGGCTCCCCTGGGGAGTTCAGTTGTACCCAAAGGCTTCCTTTGGGGGCAAGTTTTGATGGGTGAAAGGGGCTCTGTACACGTTTTCCAGGGTCCTATTTTCAATTCCTCTCAGATTCCGGGTAGGTATGTATTTAGGGTTGTTCAGAAAGAGCGAACACAGAGAGTCCAGTTGCATGTGGGGCTGCGTAAAGGCTCCCCTGGGGAGTTCAGTTGTACCCAAAGGCTTCCTTTCAGGGAAATTTTTGATGGGTGAAAGGGGCTCTGTACCTGATTTCTGGGATCATATTTTGAATTCCTCTCAGATTCCGGTTAGGGATGTATTTAGGGTTGTTCAGAAAGAGCGAACACAGAGAGTCCAGTTGCATGTGGGGCTGCATAAAGGCTCCCCTGGGGAGTTCAGTTGTACCCAAAGGCTTCCTTTCAGGGTAATTTTTGATGGGTGAAAGGGGCTTTGTATGCGTTTTCTGGTGTCCTATTTTAAATTCCTCTCACATTCCGGGAAGGGATGTATTTAGGGTTGTTCAGAAAGAGCGAACACAGAGAGTCCAGTTGCATGTGGGGCTGCGTAAAGGCTCCCCTGGGGAGTTCAGTTGTACCCAAAGGCTTCCTTTGGGTGCAATTTTTGATGGGTGAAAGGGGCTTTGTATGCGTTTTCTGGGGTCCTATTTTAAATTCCTCTCACATTCCGGGAAGGGATGTATTTAGGGTTGTTCAGAAAGAGCGAACACAGAGAGTCCAGTTGCATGTGGGGCTGCGTAAAGGCTCCCCTGGGGAGTTCCGTTGTACCCAAAGGCTTCCTTTGGGGGCGATTTTTGATGGTTGAAAGAGGCTCTGTACGTGATTTCTAGGGTCATATTTACAATTCCTCTCAGATTCCGGTTAGGGATGTATTTAGGGTTGTTCAGAAAGAGCGAACACAGAGAGTCCAGTTGCATGTGGGGCTGCGTAAAGGCTCCCCTGGGGAGTTCAGTTGTACCCAAAGGCTTCCTTTCAGGGAAATTTTTGATGGGTGAAAGGGGCTCTGTATGTGATTTCTGGGATCATATTTTCAATTCCTCTCACATTCCGGGAAGGGATGTATTTAGGGTTCTTCAGAAATAGGGAACACAGAGAGTCCAGTTGCATGTGGGGCTGCGTAAAGGCTCCCCTGGGGAGTTCAGTTGTACCCAAAGGCTTCCTTTCAGGGTAATTTTTGATGGGTGAAAGGGGCTTTGTATTCGTTTTCTGGGGTCCTATTTTAAATTCCTCTCACATTCCGGGAAGGGATGTATTTAGGGTTGTTCAGAAAGAGTGAACACAAAGAGTCCAGTTGCATGTGGGGCTGCGTAAAGGCTCCCCTGGGGAGTTCAGTTGTACCCAAAGGCTTCCTTTGGGGGTAATTTTTGATGGGTGAAAGGGGCTGTGTACGTGAGTTCTGGGGTCCTATTTTCAATTCCTCTCAGATTCCGGTTAGGGATGTATTTCGGGTTGTTCAGAAAGAGCGAACACAGAGAGTCCAGTTGCATGTGGGGCTGCGTAAAGGCTCCCCTGGGGAGTTCAGTTGTACCCAAAGGCTTCCTTTCAGGGTAATTTTTGATGGGTGAAAGGGGCTTTGTATGCGTTTTCTGGTGTCCTATTTTAAATTCCTCTCACATTCCCGGAAGGGATGCATTTAGGCTTGTTCAGAAAGAGCGAACACAGAGAGTCCAGTTGCATGTGGGGCTGCGTAAAGGCTCCCCTGGGGAGTTCAGTTGTACCCAAAGGCTTCCTTTCAGGGAAATTTTTGATGGGTGAAAGGGGCACTGTACACGTTTTCCAGGGTCCAATTTTCAATTCCTCTGAGATTCCAGGTAGGGATGTATTTAGGGTTGTTCAGAAAGAGCGAACACAGAGAGTCCAGTTGCATGTGGGGCTGCGTAAAGGCTCCCCTGGGGAGTTCAGTTGTACCCAAAGGCTTCTTTTGGGGGCGATTTTTGATGGGTGAAAGGGGCTTTGTATGCGTATTCTGGGGTCCTATTTTAAATTCCTCTGAGATTCCGGGTAGGGAAATATTTAGGGTTGTTCAGAAAGAGCGAACACAGAGAGTCCAGTTGCATGTGGGGCTGCGTAAAGGCTCCCCTGGGGAGTTCAGTTGTACCCAAAGGCTTCCTTTCAGGGTAATTTTTGATGGGTGAAAGCGGATTTGTACGTGATTTCTGGGATCATATTTACAATTCCTCTCACATTCCGAGAAGGGATGTATTTAAGGTTGTTCAGAAAGAGCGAACACAGAGAGTCCAGTTGCATGTGGGGCTGCGTAAAGGCTCCCCTGGGGAGTTCAGTTGTACCCAAAGGCTTCCTTTGGGGGCAATTTTTGATGGGTGAAAGGGGCTCTGTACGTGATTTCTGGGATCATATTTTCAATTGCTCTCAGATTCCGGTTAGGGATGTATTTAGGGTTGTTCAGAAAGAGCGAACACAGAGAGTCCAGTTGCATGTGGGGCTGCGTAAAGGCTCCCCGGGGGAGTTCAGTTGTACCCAAAAGCTTCCTTTGGGGGCAATTTTTGATGGGTGAAAGGGGCTCTGTACGTGATTTCTGGGGTCCTATTTTAAATTCCTCTCACATTCCGGGAAGGGATGTATTTAGGGTTGTTCAGAAAGAGTGAACACAAAGAGTCCAGTTGCATGTGGGGCTGCGTAAAGGCTCCCCTGGGGAGTTCTGTTGTACCCAAAGGCTTCCTTTGGGGGCGATTTTTGATGGGTGAAAGGGGCTTTGTATGCGTTTTCTGGTGTCCTATTTTAAATTCCCCTCACATTCCGGGAAGGGATGTATTTAGGGTTGTTCAGAAAGAGCGAACACAGAGAGTCCAGTTGCATGTGGGGCTGCGTAAAGGCTCCCCTGGGGAGTTCTGTTGTACCCAAAGGCTTCCTTTCAGGGAAATTTTTGATCGGTGAAATGGTCTCTGGACGTGATTTCTGGGGTCATATTTACAATTCCTCTCAGATTCCGGTTAGGGATGTATTTAGGGTTGTTCAGAAAGAGCGAACACAGAGAGTCCAGTTGCATGAGGGGCTGCGTAAAGGCTCCCCTGGGGAGTTCAGTTGTACCCAAAGGCTTCCTTTCAGGGTAATTTTTGATGGGTGAAAGCGGATTTGTACGTGATTTCTGGGATCATATTTACAATTCCTCTCAGATTCCGGGTAGGGTTGTATTTAGGGTTGTTCAGAAAGAGCGAACACAGAGAGTCCAGTTGCATGTGGGGCTGCGTAAAGGCTCCCCTGGGGAGTTCAGTTGTACCCAAAGGCTTCCTTTCATGGCAATTTTTGATGGGTGAAAGGGGCTCTGTACGTGATTTCTGGGATCATATTTTCAATTGCTCTCAGATTCCGGTTAGGGATGTATTTAGGCTTGTTCAGAAAGAGCGAACACAGAGAGTCCAGTTGCATGTGGGGCTGCGTAAAGGCTCCCCTGGGGAGTTCAGTTGTACCCAAAGGCTTCCTTTCAGGGAAATGTTTGATGGGTGAAAGGGGCTCTCTACCTGATTTCTGGGGTCATATTTACAATTCCTCTCAGATTCCGGTTAGGGATGTATTTAGGGTTGTTCAGAAAGAGCGAACACAGAGAGAGTCCAGTTGCATGTGGGGCTGCATAAAGGCTCCCCTGGGGAGTTCAGTTGTACCCAAAGGCTTCCTTTGGGGGCAATTTTTGATGGGTGAAAGGGGCTCTGTACGTGATTTCTGGGATCATATTTACAATTCCTCTCAGATTCCGGTTAGGGATGTATTTAGGGTTGTTCAGAAAGAGCGAACACAGAGAGTCCAGTTGCATGTGGGGCTGCGTAAAGGCTCCCCTGGGGAGTTCAGTTGTACCCAAAGGCTTCCTTTGTGGGCGATTTTTGATGGGTGAAAGGGGCTTTGTATGCGTTTTCTGGTGTCCTATTTTAAATTCCTCTCACATTCCGGTTAGGGATGTATTTAGGGTTGTTCAGAAAGAGCGAACACAGAGAGTCCAGTTGCATGTGGGGCTGCGTAAAGGCTCCCCTGGGGAGTTCAGTTGTACCCAAAGGCTTCCTTTCAGGGCAATTTTTGATGGGTGAAAGGGGCTTTGTTTCCTTTTTCTGAGTCCTGTTTTCAAATCCTCTCATATTCCGTTTAGGGATGTATTTAGGGTTGTTCAGAAAGAGCGAACACAGAGAGTCCAGTTGCATGTGGGGATGCGTAAAGGCTCCCCTGGGGAGTTCAGTTGTACCCAAAGGCTTCCTTTGGGGGCAAGTTTTGATGGGTGAAAGGGGCTTTGTATGCGTTTTCTGGTGTCCTATTTTAAATTCCTCTCACATTCCGAGAAGGGATGTATTTAGGGTTGTTCAGAAAGAGCGAACACAGAGAGTCCAGTTGCATGTGGGGCTGCGTAAAGGCTCCCCTGGGGAGTTCAGTTGTACCCAAAGGCTTCCTTTCATGGCAATTTTTGATGGGTGAAAGGGGCTCTGTACGTGATTTCTGGGATCATATTTTCAATTGCTCTCAGATTCCGGTTAGGGATGTATTTAGGCTTGTTCAGAAAGAGCGAACACAGAGAGTCCAGTTGCATGTGGGGCTGCGTAAAGGCTCCCCTGGGGAGTTCAGTTGTACCCAAAGGCTTCCTTTCAGGGAAATGTTTGATGGGTGAAAGGGGCTCTCTACCTGATTTCTGGGGTCATATTTACAATTCCTCTCAGATTCCGGTTAGGGATGTATTTAGGGTTGTTCAGAAAGAGCGAACACAGAGAGAGTCCAGTTGCATGTGGGGCTGCATAAAGGCTCCCCTGGGGAGTTCAGTTGTACCCAAAGGCTTCCTTTGGGGGCAATTTTTGATGGGTGAAAGGGGCTCTGTACGTGATTTCTGGGATCATATTTACAATTCCTCTCAGATTCCGGTTAGGGATGTATTTAGGGTTGTTCAGAAAGAGCGAACACAGAGAGTCCAGTTGCATGTGGGGCTGCGTAAAGGCTCCCCTGGGGAGTTCAGTTGTACCCAAAGGCTTCCTTTGTGGGCGATTTTTGATGGGTGAAAGGGGCTTTGTATGCGTTTTCTGGTGTCCTATTTTAAATTCCTCTCACATTCCGGTTAGGGATGTATTTAGGGTTGTTCAGAAAGAGCGAACACAGAGAGTCCAGTTGCATGTGGGGCTGCGTAAAGGCTCCCCTGGGGAGTTCAGTTGTACCCAAAGGCTTCCTTTCAGGGTAATTTTTGATGGGTGAAAGGGGCTTTGTATGTGATTTCTGGGATCATATTTTCAATTCCTCTCAGATTCCGGTTAGGGATGTATTTAGGGTTGTTCAGAAAGAGCGAACACAGAGAGTCCAGTTGCATGTGGGGCTGCGTAAAGGCTCCCCTGGGGAGTTCAGTTGTACCCAAAGGCTTCCTTTGGGGGCATGTTTTGATGGGTGAAAGGGGCTTTGTATGCGTTTTCTGGTGTCCTATTTTAAATTCCTCTCACATTCCGGGAAGGTATGTATTTAGGGTTGTTCAGAAAGAGCGAACACAGAGAGTCCAGTTGCATGTGGGGCTGCGTAAAGGCTCCCCTGGGGAGTTCTGTTGTACCCAAAGGCTTCCTTTCAGGGTAATTTTTGCTGGGTGAAAGGGGCTTTGTATGCGTTTTCTGGTGTCCTATTTTAAATTCCTCTCACATTCCCGGAAGGGATGTATTTAGGGTTGTTCAGAAAGAGCGAACACAGAGAGTCCAGTTGCATGTGGGGCTGCGTAAAGGCTCCCCTGGGGAGTTCAGTTGTACCCAAAGGCTTCCTTTCAGGGAAATTTTTGATGGGTGAAAGCGGCTCTGTACGTGATTTCTGGGGTCATATTTACAATTCCTCTCAGATTCCGGTTAGGGATGTATTTAGGGTTGTTCAGAAAGAGCGAACACAGAGAGTCCAGTTGCATGTGGGGCTGCGTAAAGGCTCCCCTGGGGAGTTCAGTTGTACCCAAAGGCTTCCTTTGGGGGCGATTTTTGATGGGTGAAAGGGGCTTTGTATGCGTTTTCTGGGGTCCTATTTTAAATTCCTCTTAGATTCCGGGTAGGTAAATATTTAGGTTTGTTCAGAAAGAGCGAACACAGAGAGTCCAGTTGCATGTGGGGCTGCGTAAAGGCTCCCCTGGGGAGTTCTGTTGTACCCAAAGGCTTCCTTTCAGGGTAATTTTTGCTGGGTGAAAGGGGCTTTGTATGCGTTTTCTGGTGTCCTATTTTAAATTCCTCTCACATTCCCGGAAGGGATGTATTTAGGGTTGTTCAGAAAGAGCGAACACAGAGAGTCCAGTTGCATGTGGGGCTGCGTAAAGGCTCCCCTGGGGAGTTCAGTTGTACCCAAAGGCTTCCTTTCAGGGAAATTTTTGATGGGTGAAAGCGGCTCTGTACGTGATTTCTGGGGTCATATTTACAATTCCTCTCAGATTCCGGTTAGGGATGTATTTAGGGTTGTTCAGAAAGAGCGAACACAGAGAGTCCAGTTGCATGTGGGGCTGCGTAAAGGCTCCCCTGGGGAGTTCAGTTGTACCCAAAGGCTTCCTTTCAGGGAAATTTTTGATGGGTGAAAGGGGCTCTGTACGTGATTTCTGGGATCATATTTTCAATTGCTCTCAGATTCCGGTTAGGGATGTATTTAGGCTTGTTCAGAAAGAGCGAACACAGAGAGTCCAGTTGCATGTGGGGCTGCGTAAAGGCTCCCCTGGGGAGTTCAGTTGTGCCCAAAGGCTTCCTTTCAGGGAAATTTTTGATGGGTGAAAGGGGCACTGTACACGTTTTCCAGGGTCCAATTTTCAATTCCTCTGAGATTCCAGGTAGGGATGTATTTAGGTTTGTTCAGAAAGAGCGAACACAGAGAGTCCAGTTGCATGTGGGGCTGCGTAAAGGCTCCCCTGGGGAGTTCAGTTGTACCCAAAGGCTTCCTTTGGGGGCGATTTTTGATGGGTGAAAGGGGCTTTGTATGCGTATTCTGGGGTCCTATTTTAAATTCCTCTCAGATTCCGGGTAGGGAAATATTTAGGGTTGTTCAGAAAGAGCGAACACAGAGAGTCCAGTTGCATGTGGGGCTGCGTAAAGGCTCCCCTGGGGAGTTCAGTTGTACCCAAAGGCTTCCTTTCATGGCAACTTTTGATGGGTGAAAGGGGCTCTGTACGTGATTTCTGGGATCATATTTTCAATTGCTCTCAGATTCCGGTTAGGGATGTATTTAGGCTTGTTCAGAAAGAGCGAACACAGAGAGTCCAGTTGCATGTGGGGCTGCGTAAAGGCTCCCCTGGGGAGTTCAGTTGTGCCCAAAGGCTTCCTTTCAGGGAAATTTTTGATGGGTGAAAGGGGCACTGTACACGTTTTCCAGGGTCCAATTTTCAATTCCTCTGAGATTCCAGGTAGGGATGTATTTAGGTTTGTTCAGAAAGAGCGAACACAGAGAGTCCAGTTGCATGTGGGGCTGCGTAAAGGCTCCCCTGGGGAGTTCAGTTGTACCCAAAGGCTTCCTTTGGGGGCGATTTTTGATGGGTGAAAGGGGCTTTGTATGCGTATTCTGGGGTCCTATTTTAAATTCCTCTCAGATTCCGGGTAGGGAAATATTTAGGGTTGTTCAGAAAGAGCGAACACAGAGAGTCCAGTTGCATGTGGGGCTGCGTAAAGGCTCCCCTGGGGAGTTCAGTTGTACCCAAAGGCTTCCTTTCAGGGAAATTTTTGATGGGTGAAATGGGCTCTGTACACGTTTTCCAGGGTCCAATTTTCAATTCCTCTGAGATTCCAGGTAGGGATGTATTTAGGGTTGTTCAGAAAGAGCGAACACAGAGATTCCAGTTGCATGTGGGGCTGCGTAAAGGCTCCCCTGGGGAGTTCAGTTGTACCCAAAGGCTTCCTTTCAGGGTAATTTTTGATGGGTGAAAGGGGCTTTGTATGCGTTTTCTAGGGTCCTATTTTAAATTCCTCTCAGATTCCGGTTAGGGATGTATTTAGGGTTGGTCAGAAAGAGCGAACACAGAGAGTCCAGTTGCATGTGGGGCTGCGTAAAGGCTCCCCTGGGGAGTTCTGTTGTACCCAAAGGCTTCCTTTCAGGGAAATATTTGATGGGTGAAAGGGGCTCTCTACGTGATTTCTGGGGTCATATTTACAATTCCTCTCAGATTCCGGTTAGGGATGTATTTAGGGTTGTTCAGAAAGAGCGAACACAGAGAGTCCAGTTGCATGTGGGGCTGCGTAAAGGCTCCCCTGGGGAGTTCAGTTGTACCCAAAGGCTTCCTTTGGGGACAATTTTTGATGGGTGAAAGGGGCTCTGTACGTGATTTCTGGGATCATATTTACAATTCCTCTCAGATTCCGGTTAGGGATGTATTTAGGGTTGTTCAGAAAGAGCGAACACAGAGAGTCCAGTTGCATGTGGGGCTGCGTAAAGGCTCCCCTGGGGAGTTCAGTTGTACCCAAAGGCTTCCTTTGGGGGCGATTTTTGGTGGGTGAAAGGGGCTTTGTATGCGTTTTCTGGTGTCCTATTTTAAATTCCTCTCACTTTCCGGTTAGGGATGTATTTAGGGTTGTTCAGAAAGAGCGAACACAGAGAGTCCAGTTGCATGTGGGGCTGCGTAAAGGCTCCCCTGGGGAGTTCAGTTGTACCCAAAGGCTTCCTTTCAGGGCAATTTTTGATGGGTGAAAGTGGCTCTGTACTTGATTTCTGGGGTCCTATTTTAAATTCCTCTCACATTCCGGGAAGGGATGTATTTAGGGTTGTTCAGAAAGAGCGAACACAGAGAGTCCAGTTGCATGTGGGGCTGCGTAAAGGCTCCCCTGGGGAGTTCAGTTGTACCCAAAGGCTTCCTTTCAGGGAAATTTTTGATGGGTGAAAGGGGCTTTGTATGCGTTTTCTGGAGTCCTATTTTCAAATCCTCTCATATTCCGTTTAGGGATGTATTTAGGGTTGTTCAGAAAGAGTGAACACAGAGAGTCCAGTTGCATGTGGGGATGCGTAAAGGCTCCCCTGGGGAGTTCAGTTGTACCCAAAGGCTTCCTTTGGGGGCAAGTTTTGATGGGTGAAAGGGGCTTTGTATGCGTTTTCTGGTGTCCTATTTTAAATTCCTCTCACATTCCGAGAAGGGATGTATTTAGGGTTGTTCAGAAAGAGCGAACACAGAGAGTCCAGTTGCATGTGGGGCTGCGTAAAGGCTCCCCTGGGGAGTTCAGTTGTACCCAAAGGCTTCCTTTCAGGGTAATTTTTGATGGGTGAAAGGGGCTTTGTATGTGATTTCTGGGATCATATTTTCAATTCCTCTCAGATTCCGGTTAGGGATGTATTTAGGGTTGTTCAGAAAGAGCGAACACAGAGAGTCCAGTTGCATGTGGGGCTGCGTAAATGCTCCCCTGGGGAGTTCAGTTGTACCCAAAGGCTTCCTTTGGGGGCAATTTTTGACGGTGAAAGGGGCTCTGTACCCGACTTCTGGGGTCCTATTTTCAATTCCTCTCAGATCCGGGTAGGGATGTCTTTAGGGTTCTTCAGAAAGAGCGAACACAGAGAGTCCAGTTGCATGTGGGGTTGCATAAAGGCTCCCCTGGAGAGTTCAGTTGTACCCAAAGGCTTCCTTTCAGGGAAATTTTTATGTGCGAAAGGGGATCTGTACGGGGTTTCTGGGGACGAATTTTAAATTCCTCTAACATTCCGGGAAGGGACGTATTTAGTGTTGTTCAGAAAGAGTGAAAACAGAGAGTCCAGTTTCATGTGGGGCTGCGTAAAGGCTCCCCTGGGGAGTTCAGTTGTACCCAAAGGCAACCTTTGGTGGCAATTTTTGATGGACAAAATGGGCTTTGTATGCATATTCTGGGGTCCTATTTTCAATTCCTCTTAGATTCCGGGTAGGGAGATATTTAGCGCTGTTCAGAAAGAGCGAACACAGAGAGTCCAGTTGCATGTGGGGCTTCGTAAAGGGTCCCCTGGGGAGTTCAGTTGTTCCCAAAGGCTTCCTTTCAGGGAAATTTTTGATGTGTGAAAGGGGCTCTGTACGCGATTTCTGGGGTCCTATTTTCAATTCCTCTCAGATTCCGGGTAGGGATGTATTTAGGGTTGTTCAGAAAGAGCGAACACAGAGAGTCCAGTTGCATGGGGGGCTGCGTAAAGGCTCCCCTGGGGAGTTCAGTTGTACCCAAAGGCTTCCTTTGGGGGCAAATTTTGATGGGTGAAAGGGGCTCTGTACACGATTTCTGGGGTCCTATTTTCAATTCCTCTTAGATTCCGGGTAGGGAGATATTTAGCGCTGTTCAGAAAGAGCGAACACAGAGAGTCCAGTTGCATGTGGGGCTGCGTAAAGGCTCCCCTGGGGAGTTCAGTTGTACCCAAAGGCTTCCTTTGGGGGCAATTTTTGATGGGCAATATGGGCCTTGTACACGTTTTCTGGGGTTCTATTTTCAATTCCTCTCGATTCCAGGTAGGGCTGTATTTAGGGCTGTTCAGGAAAAGCGAACACAGAGAGTCCAGCTGCATGTGGGACTGCGTAAAGACAGCCCTGGAGAGTTTAGTTGTACCCAAAGGCTTCCTTTGGGGGCAATTTTTGATGGGCAAAATGGGCCTTGTACACGTTTTCTGGGGTCCTATTTTCAATTCCTCTCAGATTCCAGGTAGGGCTGTATTTAGGGCTGTTCAGAAAGAGCGAACACAGAGAGTCCAGTTGCATGTGGGGCTGCGTAAAGGCTCCCCTGGGGAGTTCAGTTGTACCCAAAGGCTTACTTTGGGGGCAATTTTTGATGGGCAAAATGGGCATTGTACACTTTTTCTGGGGTCCTATTTTCAATTCCTCTCAGATTCCGGATAGGGAGATATTTGGGGTTCTTCAGAAACAGCGAACACAGAGAGTCCAGTTGCATGTGGAACTGCGTAAAGGCTCCCCTGGGGAGTTCAGTTGTACCCAAAGGCGTCCTTTGGGGGCAATTTTTGATGGGCAAAATGGGCTTGTACACGTTTTCTGGGTCCTATTTTCAGTTCCTCTCAGATTCCAGGTAGGGCTGTATTTAGGGCTGTTCAGAAAAAGCGAACACAGAGAATCCAGTTGCATGTGGGGCTGCGTAAAGGCTCCCCTGGGGAGTTCAGTTGTACCCAAAGGCTTCCTTTGGGGGCAATTTTTGATGTGTGAAAGGGGCTCTGTATGCATTTTCTGGGGTCCAATTTTCATTTTCTCTCAGATTCCGGGTAGGTATGTAATCAGGGTTTTTAAGAAAGTGTGAACACAGAGAGTCCAGTTGCATGTGGGGCTGTGTAAAGGCTCCCCTGGGGATTTCAGTTGTACCCAAAGGCTTCCGTTGGGGGCAATTTTTGATGGGCAAAAGGGGTTCTGTACGCGATTTCTGGGGTCCTATTTTCAATTTCTCTCAGATTCCGGGTAGGGAGATATATAGGGTTGTTCAGAAAGAGCGAACGCAAGGAGTCCAGCTGCATGTGGGGCTAAGTGAAGGCTCCCCTGGGGAGTTCAGTTGTACCCAAAGACTTCCTTTGGGGGCAATTTTTGATGGTATTTGGGGTTCTTTAGAAGGAGCGAACACAGAGAGTCCAGTTGCATGGGGGGCTGCGTAAAGGCTCCCCTGGGGAGTTCAGTTGTACCCAAAAGCTTCCTTTTGGGGCAATTTTTGATGTGCATAAGGGGCTATGTACGTGATTTCTGGGGTCGTATTTTCAATTTCTCTCAGATTCCGGGTAGGGGGATATATAGGGTTGTTCAGAAAAAGCGAACACAGAGAGTCCAGTTGCATGTGGGGCTGCGTAAAGGCTCCCCTGGGGAGTTCAGTTGTACCCAAAAGCTTCCTTTCGGGGCAATTTTTGATGTGCGTAAGGGGCTCTGTTTGCGATTTCTGGGGTCCTATTTTCAATTCCTCTTAGATTCCGGGTAGGGAGATATATAGGGTTGTTCAGAGAGAGCGAACTCAAGGAGTCCAGCTGCATGTGGGGCTAAGTGAAGGCTCCCCTGGGGAATTCAGTTGTACCCAAAGACTTCCTTTGGGGGCAATTTTTGATGGTATTTGGGGTTCTTTAGAAGGAGCGAACACAGAGAGTCCAGTTGCATGGGGGGCTGCGTAAAGGCTCCCCTGGGGAGTTCAGTTGTACCCAAAAGCTTCCTTTTGGGGCAATTTTTGATGTGCGTAAGGGGCTATGTACGTGATTTCTGGGGTCCTATTTTCAATTTCTCTCAGTTTCCGGGTAGCGGGATATATAGGGTTGTTCAGAAAAAGCGAACACAGAGAGTCCAGTTGCATGTGGGGCTGCGTAAAGGCTCCCCTGGGGAGTTCAGTTGTACCCAAAGGCTTCCTTTGGGGGCAATTTTTGATGGGTGAAAGGGGCTCTGTACGCGATTTCTGGGGTCCTATTTTCAATTCCTCTCAGATTCCGGGTAGGAATGTCTTTAGCGTTGTTCAGAAAGAGCGAACACAGAGAGTCCAGTTGCATGTGGGGCTGCCTAAAGGCTCCCCTGGGGAGTTCAGTTGTACCCAAAGGCTTCCTTTGGGGGCAATTTTTGATGGGCAAAATGGGCCTTGTACACGTTTTCTGGGGTCCTATTTTCAATTCCTCTCAGATTCCGGATAGGGAGATATTTGGGGTTCTTCAGAAAGAGCGAACACAGAGAGTCCAGTAGCATGGGGGGCTGCGTAAAGGCTCCCCTGGGGAGTTCAGTTGTACCCAAAGGCTTCCTTTGGGGGCAATTTTTGATGGGCAAAATGGGCCTTGTACACGTTTTCTGGGGTCCTATTTTCAATTCCTCTCAGATTCCAGGTAGGGCTGTATTTAGGGCTGTTCAGAAAAAGCGAACACAGAGAGTCCAGTTGCATGTGGGGCTGCGTAAAGGCTCCCCTGGGGAGTTCAGTTGTCCCCAAAGGCTTCCTTTGGGGGCAATTTTTGATGTGTGAAAGGGGCTCTGTATGCATTTTCTGGGGTCCAATTTTCATTTTCGCTCAGATTCCGGGTAGGTATGTATTTGGGGTTCTTCAGAAAGAGCGAACACAGAGAGTCCAGTTGCATGGGGGGCTGCATAAAGGCTCCCCTGGGGAGTTCCGTTGTACCCAAAGGCTTCCATTGGGGGCAATTTTTGATGGGCAAAATGGGCCTTGTACATGTTTTCTGGGGTCCTATTTTCAATTCCTCTCAGATTACAGGTAGGGCTGTATTTAGGGTTGTTCAGAAAGAGCGAACACAGAGAGTCCAGTTGCATGTGGGGCTAAGTGAAGGCTCCCCTGGGGAGTTCAGTTGTATCCAAAGGCTTCCTTTGGGGGCAATTTTTGATGGGCAAAATGGGCCTTGTACACATTTTCTGGGGTGGTATTTTCAATTCCTCTCAGATTCCAGGTAGAGAGATATTTGGTACTGTTCAGAAAGAGCGAACACAGAGAGTCCAGTTGCATGTGGGGCTGCGTAAATGCTCCCCTGGGGAGTTCAGTTGTACCCAAAGGCTTCCTTTGGGGGCAATTTTTGATGGGTGAAAGGGGCTCTGTAAGCGATTTCTGGGGTCCTATTTTCAATTCCTCTCAGATTCCGGGTAGGGATGTCTTTAGGGTTCTTCAGAAAGAGCGAACACAGAGAGTCCAGTTGCATGTGGGGCTGCGTAAAGGCTCCCCTGGGGAGTTCAGTTGTACCCAAAGGCTTCCTTTGGGGGCAATTTTTGATGGGCAAAAGGGGCTCTGTACGCGTTTTCTGGGGTCCTATTTTCAATTCCTCTCACATTCCGGGAAGGGACGTATTTAGGGTTGTTCAGAAAGAGCGAACAAAGAGAGTCCAGTTGCATGGGGGGCTGCGTAAAGGCTCCCCTGGGGAGTTCAGTTGTACCCAAAGGCTTTTTTTGGGGGCAATTTTTGATGGGCAAAATGGGCCTCGTGCATGTTTTCTGGGGTCCTATTTTCAGTTCCTCTCAGATTCCAGGTAGGGACGTATTTAGGGTTGTTCAGAAAGAGCGAACACAGAGAGTCCAGTTGCATGTGGGGCTGCGTAAAGGCTCCCCTGGGGAGTTCAGTTGTACCCAAAGGCTTCCTTTGGGGGCAATTTTTGATGGGTGAAAGGGGCTTTGTATGCGTTTTCTGGGGTCCTATTATCAAATCCTCTCATATTCCGTTTAGGGATGTATTTAGGGTTGTTCAGAAAGAGCGAACACAGAGAGTCCAGTTGCATGTGGGGATGCGTAAAGGCTCCCCTGGGGAGTTCAGTTGTACCCAAAGGCTTCCTTTGGGGGCAATTTTTGATGGGTGAAAGAGGCTTTGTATGCGTTTTCTGGGGTCCTATTTTAAATTCCTCTCACATTCCGAGAAGGGATGTATTTAGGGTTGTTCAGAAAGAGTGAACACAGAGAGTCCAGTTGCATGTGGGGCTGCGTAAAGGCTCCCCTGGGGAGTTCAGTTGTACCCAAAGGCTTCCTTTCAGGGTAATTTTTGATGGGTGAAAGGGGCTCTGTACGTGATTTCTGGGATCATATTTTCAATTGCTCTCAGATTCCGGTTAGGGATGTATTTAGGGTTGTTCAGAAAGAGCGAACACAGAGAGTCCAGTTGCATGTGGGGCTGCGTAAAGGCTCCCCTGGGGAGTTCAGTTGTACCCAAAGGCTTCCTTTGGGGGCAATTTTTGATGGGTGAAAGGGGCTTTGTATGCGTTTTCTGGGGTCCTATTTTAAATTCCTCTTAGATTCCGGGTAGGTAAATATTTAGGTTTGTTCAGAAAGAGCAAACACAGAGAGTCCAGTTGCATGTGGGGCTGCGTAAAGGCTCCCCTGGGGAGTTCTGTTGTACCCAAAGGCTTCCTTTCAGGGTAATTTTTGCTGGTTGAAAGGGGCTTTGTATGCGTTTTCTGGTGTCCTATTTTAAATTCCTCTCACATTCCCGGAAGGGATGTATTTAGGGTTGTTCAGAAAGAGCGAACACAGAGAGTCCAGTTGCATGTGGGGCTGCGTAAAGGCTCCCCTGGGGAGTTCAGTTGTACCCAAAGGCTTCCTTTCAGGGAAATTTTTGATGGGTGAAAGCGGCTCTGTACGTGATTTCTGGGGTCATATTTACAATTCCTCTCAGATTCCGGTTAGGGATGTATTTAGGGTTGTTCAGAAAGAGCGAACACAGAGAGTCCAGTTGCATGTGGGGCTGCGTAAAGGCTCCCCTGGGGAGTTCAGTTGTACCCAAAGGCTTCCTTTCAGGGAAATTTTTGATGGGTGAAAGGGGCTCTGTACGTGATTTCTGGGATCATATTTTCAATTGCTCTCAGATTCCGGTTAGGGATGTATTTAGGCTTGTTCAGAAAGAGCGAACACAGAGAGTCCAGTTGCATGTGGGGCTGCGTAAAGGCTCCCCTGGGGAGTTCAGTTGTGCCCAAAGGCTTCCTTTCAGGGAAATTTTTGATGGGTGAAAGGGGCACTGTACACGTTTTCCAGGGTCCAATTTTCAATTCCTCTGAGATTCCAGGTAGGGATGTATTTAGGTTTGTTCAGAAAGAGCGAACACAGAGAGTCCAGTTGCATGTGGGGCTGCGTAAAGGCTCCCCTGGGGAGTTCAGTTGTACCCAAAGGCTTCCTTTGGGGGCGATTTTTGATGGGTGAAAGGGGCTTTGTATGCGTATTCTGGGGTCCTATTTTAAATTCCTCTCAGATTCCGGGTAGGGAAATATTTAGGGTTGTTCAGAAAGAGCGAACACAGAGAGTCCAGTTGCATGTGGGGCTGCGTAAAGGCTCCCCTGGGGAGTTCAGTTGTACCCAAAGGCTTCCTTTCAGGGAAATTTTTGATGGGTGAAATGGGCTCTGTACACGTTTTCCAGGGTCCAATTTTCAATTCCTCTGAGATTCCAGGTAGGGATGTATTTAGGGTTGTTCAGAAAGAGCGAACACAGAGATTCCAGTTGCATGTGGGGCTGCGTAAAGGCTCCCCTGGGGAGTTCAGTTGTACCCAAAGGCTTCCTTTCAGGGTAATTTTTGATGGGTGAAAGGGGCTTTGTATGCGTTTTCTAGGGTCCTATTTTCAATTCCTCTCAGATTCCGGTTAGGGATGTATTTAGGGTTGGTCAGAAAGAGCGAACACAGAGAGTCCAGTTGCATGTGGGGCTGCGTAAAGGCTCCCCTGGGGAGTTCTGTTGTACCCAAAGGCTTCCTTTCAGGGAAATATTTGATGGGTGAAAGGGGCTCTCTACGTGATTTCTGGGGTCATATTTACAATTCCTCTCAGATTCCGGTTAGGGATGTATTTAGGGTTGTTCAGAAAGAGCGAACACAGAGAGTCCAGTTGCATGTGGGGCTGCGTAAAGGCTCCCCTGGGGAGTTCAGTTGTACCCAAAGGCTTCCTTTGGGGACAATTTTTGATGGGTGAAAGGGGCTCTGTACGTGATTTCTGGGATCATATTTACAATTCCTCTCAGATTCCGGTTAGGGATGTATTTAGGGTTGTTCAGAAAGAGCGAACACAGAGAGTCCAGTTGCATGTGGGGCTGCGTAAAGGCTCCCCTGGGGAGTTCAGTTGTACCCAAAGGCTTCCTTTGGGGGCGATTTTTGGTGGGTGAAAGGGGCTTTGTATGCGTTTTCTGGTGTCCTATTTTAAATTCCTCTCACATTCCGGTTAGGGATGTATTTAGGGTTGTTCAGAAAGAGCGAACACAGAGAGTCCAGTTGCATGTGGGGCTGCGTAAAGGCTCCCCTGGGGAGTTCAGTTGTACCCAAAGGCTTCCTTTCAGGGTAATTTTTGATGGGTGAAAGGGGCTTTGTATGTGATTTCTGGGATCATATTTTCAATTCCTCTCAGATTCCGGTTAGGGATGTATTTAGGGTTGTTCAGAAAGAGCGAACACAGAGAGTCCAGTTGCATGTGGGGCTGCGTAAATGCTCCCCTGGGGAGTTCAGTTGTACCCAAAGGCTTCCTTTGGGGGCAATATTTGACGGTGAAAGGGGCTCTGTACCCGACTTCTGGGGTCCTATTTTCAATTCCTCTCAGATCCGGGTAGGGATGTCTTTAGGGTTCTTCAGAAAGAGCGAACACAGAGAGTCCAGTTGCATGTGGGGTTGCATAAAGGCTCCCCTGGAGAGTTCAGTTGTACCCAAAGGCTTCCTTTCAGGGAAATTTTTATGTGCGAAAGGGGATCTGTACGGGGTTTCTGGGGACGAATTTTAAATTCCTCTAACATTCCGGGAAGGGACGTATTTAGTGTTGTTCAGAAAGAGTGAAAACAGAGAGTCCAGTTTCATGTGGGGCTGCGTAAAGGCTCCCCTGGGGAGTTCAGTTGTACCCAAAGGCAACCTTTGGTGGCAATTTTTGATGGACAAAATGGGCTTTGTATGCATATTCTGGGGTCCTATTTTCAATTCCTCTTAGATTCCGGGTAGGGAGATATTTAGCGCTGTTCAGAAAGAGCGAACACAGAGAGTCCAGTTGCATGTGGGGCTTCGTAAAGGGTCCCCTGGGGAGTTCAGTTGTTCCCAAAGGCTTCCTTTCAGGGAAATTTTTGATGTGTGAAAGGGGCTCTGTACGCGATTTCTGGGGTCCTATTTTCAATTCCTCTCAGATTCCGGGTAGGGATGTATTTAGGGTTGTTCAGAAAGAGCGAACACAGAGAGTCCAGTTGCATGTGGGGCTGCGTAAAGGCTCCCCTGGGGAGTTCAGTTGTCCCCAAAGGCTTCCTTTGGGGGCAATTTTTGATGTGTGAAAGGGGCTCTGTATGCATTTTCTGGGGTCCTATTTTCATTTTTTCTCAGATTCCAGGTAGGTATGTATTTAGGGTTTTTAAGAAAGAGCGAACACAGAGAGTCCAGTTGCATGGGGGGCTGCGTAAATGCTCCCCTGGGGAGTTCAGTTGTACCCAAAGGCTTCCTTTGGGGGCAAATTTTGATGGGTGAAAGGGGCTCTGTACACGATTTCTGGGGTCCTATTTTCAATTCCTCTTAGATTCCGGGTAGGGAGATATTTAGCGCTGTTCAGAAAGAGCGAACACAGAGAGTCCAGTTGCATGTGGGGCTGCGTAAAGGCTCCCCTGGGGAGTTCAGTTGTACCCAAAGGCTTCCTTTGGGGGCAATTTTTGGTGGGCAATATGGGCCTTGTACACGTTTTCTGGGGTTCTATTTTCAATTCCTCTCGATTCCAGGTAGGGCTGTATTTAGGGCTGTTCAGGAAAAGCGAACACAGAGAGTCCAGCTGCATGTGGGACTGCGTAAAGACAGCCCTGGAGAGTTTAGTTGTACCCAAAGGCTTCCTTTGGGGGCAATTTTTGATGGGCAAAATGGGCCTTGTACACGTTTTCTGGGGTCCTATTTTCAATTCCTCTCAGATTCCAGGTAGGGCTGTATTTAGGGCTGTTCAGAAAGAGCGAACACAGAGAGTCCAGTTGCATGTGGGGCTGCGTAAAGGCTCCCCTGGGGAGTTCAGTTGTACCCAAAGGCTTCCTTTGGGGGCAATTTTTGATGGGCAAAATGGGCATTGTACACTTTTTCTGGGGTCCTATTTTCAATTCCTCTCAGATTCCGGATAGGGAGATATTTGGGGTTCTTCAGAAACAGCGAACACAGAGAGTCCAGTTGCATGTGGAACTGCGTAAAGGCTCCCCTGGGGAGTTCAGTTGTACCCAAAGGCTTCCTTTGGGGGCAATTTTTGATGGGCAAAATGGGCTTGTACACGTTTTCTGGGTCCTATTTTCAGTTCCTCTCAGATTCCAGGTAGGGCTGTATTTAGGGCTGTTCAGAAAAAGCGAACACAGAGAGTCCAGTTGCATGTGGGGCTGCGTAAAGGCTCCCCTGGGGAGTTCAGTTGTACCCAAAGGCTTCCTTTGCGGGCAATTTTTGATGTGTCAAAGGGGCTCTGTATGCATTTTCTGGGGTCCAATTTTCATTTTCTCTCAGATTCCGGGTAGGTATGTAATCAGGGTTTTTAAGAAAGAGTGAACACAGAGAGTCCAGTTGCATGTGGGGCTGTGTAAAGGCTCCCCTGGGGATTTCAGTTGTACCCAAAGGCTTCCGTTGGGGGCAATTTTTGATGGGCAAAAGGGGTTCTGTACGCGATTTCTGGGGTCCTATTTTCAATTTCTCTCAGATTCCGGGTAGGGAGATATATAGGGTTGTTCAGAAAGAGCGAACGCCAGGAGTCCAGCTGCGTGTGGGGCTAAGTGAAGGCTCCCCTGGGGAGTTCAGTTGTACCCAAAGACTTCCTTTGGGGGCAATTTTTGATGGTATTTGGGGTTCTTTAGAAGGAGCGAACACAGAGAGTCCAGTTGCATGGGGGGCTGCGTAAAGGCTCCCCTGGGGAGTTCAGTTGTACCCAAAAGCTTCCTTTTGGGGCAATTTTTGATGTGCATAAGGGGCTATGTACGTGATTTCTGGGGTCGTATTTTCAATTTCTCTCAGATTCCGGGTAGGGGGATATATAGGGTTGTTCAGAAAAAGCGAACACAGAGAGTCCAGTTGCATGTGGGGCTGCGTAAAGGCTCCCCTGGGGAGTTCAGTTGTACCCAAAGGCTTCCTTTGGGGGCAAGTTTTGATGGGTGAAAGGGGCTCTGTACGCGATTTCTGGGGTCCTATTTTCAATTCCTCTCAGATTCCGGGTAGGGATGCCTTTTGGGTTGTTCAGAAAGAGCGAACGCAAGGAGTCCAGCTGCATGTGGGGCTAAGTGGAGGCTCCCCTGGGGAGTTCAGTTGTACCCAAAGGCTTCCTTTGTGGGCAATTTTTGATGGGCAAAATGGGCCTTGTACACGTTTTCTGGGGTGGTATTTTCAATTCCTCTTAGATTCCGGGTAGGGAGATATTTGGGGTTCTTCAGAAAGAGCGAACACAGAGAGTCCAGTTGCATGTGGGGCTTCGTAAATGCTCCCCTGGGGAGTTCAGTTGTACCCAAAGGTTTCTTTTGGGGGTAATTTTTGATGGGCAAAATGGGCCTTGTACATTTTTTCTGGGGTCCTATTTTCAATTCCTCTCAGATTCCAGGTAGGGCTGTATTTAGGGCTGTTTAGAAAAAGCGAACACAGAGAGTCCAGTTGCATGTGGGGCTGCGTAAAGGCTCCCCTGGGGAGTTCAGTTGTACCCAAAGGCTTCCTTTGGGGGCAATTTTTGATGTGTGAAAGGGGCTCTGTATGCATTTTCTGGGGTCCAATTTTTATTTTCTCTCAGATTCCGGGTAGGTATGCAATCAGGGTTTTTAAGAAAGAGTGAACACAGAGAGTCCAGTTACATGTGGGGCTGTGTAAAGGCTCCCCTGGGGAGTTCAGTTGTACCCAAAAGCTTCCTTTCGGGGCAATTTTTGATGTGCGTAAGGGGCTCTGTACGCGATTTCTGGGGTCCTATTTTCAATTCCTCTTAGATACCGGGTAGGGAGATATATAGGGTTGTTCAGAGAGAGCGAACTCAAGGAGTCCAGCTGCATGTGGGGCTAAGTGAAGGCTCCCCTGGGGAATTCAGTTGTACCCAAAGACTTCCTTTGGGGGCAATTTTTGATGGTATTTGGGGTTCTTTAGAAGGAGCGAACACAGAGAGTCCAGTTGCATGGGGGGCTGCGTAAAGGCTCCCCTGGGGAGTTCAGTTGTACCCAAAAGCTTGCTTTTGGGGCAATTTTTGATGTGCGTAAGGGGCTATGTACGTGATTTCTGGGGTCCTATTTTCAATTTCTCTCAGTTTCCGGGTAGGGGGATATATAGGGTTGTTCAGAAAAAGCGAACACAGAGAGTCCAGTTGCATGTGGGGCTGCGTAAAGGCTCCCCTGGGGAGTTCAGTTGTACCCAAAGGCTTCCTTTGGGGGCAATTTTTGATGGGTGAAAGGGGCTCTGTACGCGATTTCTGGGGTCCTATTTTCAATTCCTCTCAGATTCCGGGTAGGAATGTATTTAGGGTTGTTCAGAAAGAGCGAACACAGAGAGTCCAGTTGCATGTGGGGCTGCGTAAAGGCTCCCCTGGGGAGTTCAGTTGTACCCAAAGGCTTCCTTTGGGGGCAATTTTTGATGGGTGAAAGTGGCTCTGTACGTGATTTCTGGGATCATATTTTCAATTGCTCTCAGATTCCGGTTAGGGATGTATTTAGGGTTGTTCAGAAAGAGCGAACACAGAGAGTCCAGTTGCATGTGGGGCTGCGTAAAGGCTCCCCGGGGGAGTTCAGTTGTACCCAAAGGCTTCCTTTGGGGGCAATTTTTGATGGGTGAAAGGGGCTCTGTACGTGATTTCTGGGGTCATATTTTCAATTCCTCTCAGATTCCGGTTAGGCATGTGTACTGGGTCTGGCTGGAATGTTAACTTTCCCTGCAGCAGCCCATACAGTGCTGTACTCTGCACTTGTAGCTGGAACAGCAGTGTTATCACACCAGTGTTGTGTCTACTGCTGAGCAGCAGTCGCACAGCATCGGACCTCTCTCTAACCCTCCTGGGGGTTGGGCAAAAAGTGAGAAGAGAAACATCACCAGGGCAGCTGACCTAAACCAACCAACGGGATATTCCATACCATGTGATGTCACACTCAGCAATAAAAGGTGGAAACAGGAAGAAGAGGGGAGGGGTGGGCTCTCGTTGTGAAAACGTCGGTCCTCCTCCCGAACACCAGCTACGTGCGTTGAGGCCCTGCTTCAAGGACGTGGTCAATCATCGCTCATTTGTGGGAAGTAGAGAGTAATTTCTTTCCTCTGTACTTCCACATAGTTTTCATTTATTTTGTTTGTTTTCCTCCCCTCTTTTATTTTCCCTTTCCCCCTCCCTTTTCCCCTTTCCATTTTTATTTCCCTTTAGTTAAATTGTTTAGATCATAATAATCATTAATTATTTAAATTGTTTAGATCATACTAATCTTTATTTAATTATTATTATTATTTCGCTTTAATTAAATTATCCTTATCTCAACCCGTGAGTCATTCTTTGCTTTACTTCTCCCCCTCCTCATCTAAGAAGAGGGGGAGTGAGAGAGCGGTTGTGGGGTTTAGCTGCCCAGCATGCTAAAACCACCACAGCATGTATTTAGGATTGTTCAGAAAGAGCGAACACAGAGAGTCCAGTTGCATGTGGGGCTGCGTAAAGGCTCCCCTGGGGAGTTCAGTTGTACCCAAAGGCTTCCTTTGGGGGCAATTTTTGATAGGCAAAATGGGTCTTGTACACGTTTTCTGGGGTCCTATTTTCAATTCCTCTCAGATTCCGGATAGGGAGATACTTAGCGCTGTTCAGAAAGAGCGAACACAGAGAGTCCAGTTGCATGTGGGGCTGCGTAAAGGCTCCCCTGGGGAGTTCAGCCGTACCCAAAGGCTTCCTTTGGGGGCAATTATTGATGGGCAAAATGGGCGTTGTACGCATTTTCTGGGGTCCTATTTTCAATTATTCTCAGATTCAGGATAGGGATGTATTTAGGGTTGTTCAGAAAGAGCGAACACAGAGAGTCCAGCTGCATGTGGGGCTGCCTAAAGGCTCCCCTGGGGAGTTCAGTTGTACCCAAAGGCTTCCTTTGGGGGCAATTTTTGATGGGTGAAAGGGGCTCTGTATGCGATTTCTGGGGTCCTATTTTCAATTCCTCTCAGATTCCGGGTAGGGATGTATTTAGGGTTGTTTTGAAATAGCGAACACAGAGAGTCCAGTTGCATGTGGGGCTGCGTAAAGGCTCCCCTGGGGAGTTCAGTTGTACCCAAAGGCTTCCTTTGCGGGCAATTTTTGATGTGTGAAAGGGGCTCTGTATGCATTTTCTGGGGTCCTATTTTCATTTTCTCTCAGATTCCAGGTAGGTATGTATTTAGGGTTTTTAAGAAAGAGTGAACACAGATAGTCCAGTTGCATGTGGGGCTGCGTAAAGGCTCCCCTGGGGAGTTAAGTTGTACCCAAAAGCTTCCTTTTGGGGAAATTTTTGATGTGAGTAAGGGGCTCTGTACGCGATTTCTGGGGTCCTATTATCAATTTCTCCCAGATTCCGGTTAGGGAGATATATAGGGTTGTTCAGAAAGAGTGAACGCAAGGAGTCCAGCTGCATGTGGGTCTAAGTGAAGGCTCCCCTGGGGAGTTCAGTTGTACCCAAAGGCTTCCTTTGGGGGCAATTTTTGATGGTTGAAAGGGGCCTTGTACACGTTTTCTGGGGTCCTATTTTCAATTCCTCTCAGATTCTGGGTAGGGAGATATTTA
Source organism: Mergus octosetaceus (assembly GCA_036873955.1). Lineage (NCBI taxonomy): Eukaryota > Metazoa > Chordata > Aves > Anseriformes > Anatidae > Mergus > Mergus octosetaceus. The sequence continues at coordinate 30,477 of JBAGBL010000268.1, forward strand.
GCGCTGTTCAGAAATAGCGAACACAGAGAGTCCAGTTGCATGTGGGGCTGCCTAAAGGCTCCCCTGGGGAGTTCAGTTGTACCCAAAGGCTTATTTTGGGGCCTATTTTTGATGGGCAAAATGGGACTCGTACACGTTTTCTGGGGTCCTATTTTCAATTCCTCTCAGATTCCAGGTAGGGCTGTATTTAGGGCTGTTCAGAAAGAGCGAACACAGAGAGTCCAGTTGCATGTGGGGCTGCGTAAAGGCTCCCCTGGGGAGTTCAGTTGTACCCAAAGGCTTCCTTTGGGGGCAATTTTTGATGGGCAAAAGGGGCTCTGTAGGCGTTTTCTGGGGTCCTATTTTCAATTCCTCTCAGATTCCGGATAGGGAGATATTTGGGGTTCTTCAGAAAGAGCGAACACAGAGAGTCCAGTTGCATGTGGGGCTGCATAAAGGCTTCCCTGGGGAGTTCAGTTGTACCCAAAGGCTTCCTTTGGGGGCAATTTTTGATAGGCAAAATGGGTCTTGTACACGTTTTCTGGGGTCCTATTTTCAATTCCTCTTAGATTCCGGGCAGAGAGATATTTAGCGCTGTTCAGAAAGCGTGAACAGAGAGAGTCCAGTTGCATGTGGGGCTGCGTAAAGGCTCCCCTGGGGAGTTCAGTTGTACCCAAAGGCTTCCTTTGGGGGCAATTTTTGATAGGCAAAATGGGCCTTGTACACGTTTTCTGGGGTCCTATTTTCAATTCCTCTTAGATTCCGGGTAGGGAGATATTTAGCGCTGTTCAGAAAGAGCGAACACAGAGAGTCCAGTTGCATGTGGGGCTGCGTAAAGGCTCCCCTGGGGAGTTCAGTTGTACCCAAAGGCTTCCTTTGGGGGCAATATTTGACGAGTGAAAGGGGCTCTGTACGTGATTTCTGGGGTCCTATTTTCAATTCCTCTCAGATTCCAGGTAGGGCTGTATTTAGGGCTGTTCAGAAAGAGCGAACACAGAGAGTCCAGTTGCATGTGGGGCTGCGTAAAGGCTCCCCTGGGGAGTTCAGTTGTACCCAAAGGCTTCCTTTGGGGGCAATTTTTGATGTGAGTAAGGGGCTCTGTACGCGATTTCTGGGGACCCATTTTCAATTTCTCGCAGATTCCGGGTAGGGAGATATATAGGGTTGTTCAGAAAGAGCGAACGCAAGGAGTCCAGCTGCATGTGGGTCTAAGTGAAGGCTCCCCTGGGGAGTTCAGTTGTACCCAAACACTTCCTTTGGGGGCAATTTTTGATGGGAAAAATGGGCCTTGTACACGTTTTCCGGGGTCCTATTTTCAATTCCTCTTAGATTCCGGGTAGGTATGTATTTAGGGTTTTTAAGAAAGAGTGAACACAGAGAGTCCAGTTGCATGTGGGGCTGCATAAAGGCTCCCCTGGGGAGTTCAGTTGTACCCAAAGGCTTCCTTTGGGGGAAATTTTTGACGGGCAAAATGGGCCTTGTACACGTTTTCTGGGGTCCTATTTTCAATTCCTCTTAGATTCCGGGTAGAGAGATATTTAGCGCTGTTCAGAAAGCGCGAACACAGAGAGTCCAGTTGCATGTGGGGCTGCGTAAAGGCTCCCCTGGGGAGTTCAGTTGTACCCAAAGGCTTCCTTTGGGGGAAATTTTTGACGGGTGAAAGGGGCTCTGTACGCGATTTCTGGGGTCCTATTTTCAATTCCTCTCAGATTCCGGGTAGGGATGTCCTTAGGTTTCTTCAGAAGGAGAAAACACAGAGAGTCCAGTTGCATGTGGGGCTGCGTAAAGGCTCCCCTGGGGAGTTCAGTTGTACCCAAAGGCTTCCTTTGGGGGCAATTTTTTATGGGCAAAGGGGCTCTGTAGGCGTTTTCTGGGGTCCTATTTTCAATTCCTCTCAGATTCCGGATTGGGAGATATTTGGGGTTCTTCAGAAAGAGCGAACACAGAGAGTCCAGTTGCATGTGGGGCTGCGTAAAAGCTCCCCTGGGGAGTTCAGTTGTACCCAAAGGCTTCCTTTGGGGGCAATTTTTGATGTGAGTAAGGGGCTCTGTACGCGATTTCTGGGGACCCATTTTCAATTTCTCCCAGATTCCGGGTAGGGAGATATATAGGGTTGTTCAGAAAGAGCGAACGCAAGGAGTCCAGCTGCATGTGGGTCTAAGTGAAGGCTCCCCTGGGGAGTTCAGTTGTACCCAAACACTTCCTTTGGGGGCAATTTTTGATGGTTGAAAGGGGCCTTGTACACGTTTTCTGGGGTCCTATTTTCAATTCCTCTTAGATTCCGGGTAGGGAGATATTTAGCGCTGTTCAGAAAGAGCGAACACAGAGAGTCCAGTTGCATGTGGGGCTGCGTAAAGGCTCCCCTGGGGAGTTCAGTTGTACCCAAAGGCTTCCTTTGGGGGCTATTTTTGATGGGCAAAATGGGACACGTACACGTTTTCTGGGGTCCTATTTTCAATTCCTCTCAGATTCCAGGTAGGGCTGTATTTAGGGCTGTTCAGAAAGAGCGAACACAGAGAGTCCAGTTGCATGTGGGGCTGCGTAAAGGCTCCCCTGGGGAGTTCTGTTGTACCCAAAGGCTTCCTTTGGGGGCAATTTTTGATGTGTGAAAGGGGCTCTGTATGCATTTTCTCGGGTCCTATTTTCATTTTCTCTCAGATTCCGGGTAGGTATGTATTTAGGGTTTTTAAGAAAGAGTGTACACAGAGAGTCCAGTTGCATGTGGGGCTGCGTAAAGGGTCCCCTGGGGAGTTCAGTTTTACCCAAAAGCTTCCTTTCGGGGAAATTTTTGATGTGAGTAAGGGGCTCTGTACGCGATTTCTGGGGACCTATTTTCAATTTCTCCCAGATTCCGGGTAGGGAGATATATAGGGTTGCTCAGAAAGAGCGAAAGCAAGGAGTCCAGCTGCATGTGGGTCTAAGTGAAGGCTCCCCTGGGGAGTTCAGTTGTACCCAAAGACTTCCTTTGGGGGCAATTTTTGATGGGCAAAATGGGCCTTGTACACGTTTTCTGGGGTCCTATTTTCAATTCCTCTCAGATTCCGGATTGGGAGATATTTGGGGTTCTTCAGAAAGAGCGAACACAGAGAGTCCAGTTGCATGTGGGGCTGCGTAAAGGCTCCCCTGGGGAGTTCAGTTGTACCCAAAGGCTTCCTTTGGGGGCAATTTTTGATGTGAGTAAGGGGCTCTGTACGCGATTTCTGGGGACCCATTTTCAATTTCTCCCAGATTCCGGGTAGGGAGATATATAGGGTTGTTCAGAGAGAGCGAACGCAAGGAGTCCAGCTGCATGTGGGTCTAAGTGAAGGCTCCACTGGGGAGTTCAGTTGTACCCAAAGACTTCCTTTGGGGGCAATTTTTGATTGGAAAAATGGGCCTTGTACACGTTTTCTGGGGTCCTATTTTCAATTCCTCTTAGATTCCGGGTAGGGAGATATTTAGCGCTGTTCAGAAAGAGCGAACACAGAGAGTCCAGTTGCATGTGGGGCTGCGTAAAGGCTCCCCTGGGGAGTTCAGTTGTACCCAAAGGCTTCCTTTGGGGGCAATTTTTGATGGGCAAAATGGGCCTTGTACGCGATTTCTGGGGTCCCCTTTTCAATTCCTCTCAGATTCCAGGTAGGGATGTCTTTAGGGCTGTTCAGAAAGAGCGAACACAGAGAGTCCAGTTGCATGTGGGGCTGCGTAAAGGCTCCCTTGGGGAGTTCAGTTGTACCCAAAGGCTTCCTTTGGGGGCAATTTTTGATGGGCAAAAGGGGCTCTGTACGCGTTTTCTGGGGTCTTATTTTCAATTCCTCTTAGATTCCGGGTAGAGAGATATTTAGCGCTGTTCAGAAAGCGCGAACACAGAGAGTCCAGTTGCATGTGGGGCTGCGTAAAGGCTCCCCTGGGGAGTTCAGTTGTACCCAAAGGCTTCCTTTGCGGGCAATTTTTGATGTGTGAAAGGGGCTCTGTATGCATTTTCTGGGGTCCTATTTTCATTTTCTCTCAGATTCCAGGTAGGTATGTATTTAGGGTTTTTAAGAAAGAGTGAACACAGAGAGTCCAGTTGCATGTGGGGCTGCGTAAAGGCTCCCCTGGGGAGTTAAGTTGTACCCAAAAGCTTCCTATGGGGGAAATTTTTGATATGAGTAAGGGGCTCTGTACGCGATTTCTGGGGTCCTATTTTCAATTTCTCCCAGATTCCGGTTAGGGAGATATATAGGGTTGTTCAGAAAGAGTGAACGCAAGGAGTCCAGCTGCATGTGGGTCTAAGTGAAGGCTCCCCTGGGGAGTTCAGTTGTACCCAAAGGCTTCCTTTGGGGGCAATTTTTGATGGTTGAAAGGGGCCTTGTACACGTTTTCTGGGGTCCTATTTTCAATTCCTCTTAGATTCCGGGTAGGGAGATATTTAGCGCTGTTCAGAAAGAGCGAACACAGAGAGTCCAGTTGCATGTGGGGCTGCGTAAAGGCTCCCCTGGCGAGTTCAGTTGTACCCAAAGGCTTCCTTTGGGGGCTATTTTTGATGGGCAAAATGGGACTCGTACACGTTTTCTGGGGTCCTATTTTCAATTCCTCTCAGATTCCGGGTAGGGATGTCCTTAGGTTTCTTCAGAAGGAGCGAACACAGAGAGTCCAGTTGCATGTGGGGCTGCGTAAAGGCTCCCCTGGGGAGTTCAGTTGTACCCAAAGGCTTCCTTTGGGGGCAATTTTTGATGAGCGTAAGGGGCTCTGTAGGTGTTTTCTGGGGTCCTATTTTCAATTCCTCTCAGATTCCGGGTAGGGATGTATTTAGGGTTGTTCAGAAAGAGCGAACACAGAGAGTCCAGTTGCATGTGGGGCTGCGTAAAGGCTCCCCTGGGGAGTTCAGTTGTACCCAAAGGCTTCCTTTGGGGACTATTTTTGATGGGCAAAATGGGCCTTGTACACGTTTTCTGGGTCCTATTTTCAGTTCCTCTCAGATTCCAGGTAGGGCTGTACTTAGGGCTGTTCAGAAAAAGCGAACACAGAGAGTCCAGTTGCATGTGGGGCTGCGTAAAGGCTCCCCTGGGGAGTTCAGTTGTACCCAAAGGCTTCCTTTGGGGGCAATTTTAGATGGGCAAACTGGGCCTTGTACACGTTTTCTGGGGTCCTATTTTCAATTCCTCTCAGATTCCGGGTAGGGAGATATTTGGGGTTCTTCAGAAAGAGCGAACACAGAGAGTCCAGTTGCATGTGGGGCTGCGTAAAGGCTCCCCTGGGGAGTTCAGTGTACACAAAGGCTTCCTTTGGGGGCAATTTTTGATGGGTGAAAGGGGCTCTGTAGGCGATTTCTGGGGTCCTATTTTCAATTCCTCTCGATTCCAGGTAGGGCTGTATTTAGGGCTGTTTAGAAAAAGCGAACACAGAGAGTCCAGTTGCATGTGGGGCTGCGTAAAGACTCCCCTGGGGAGTTTAGTTGTACCCAAAGGCTTCCTTTGGGGACAAATTTTGATAGGCAAAATGGGCCTTGTACACGTTTTCTGGGGTCCTATTTTCAATTCCTCTCAGATTCCAGGTAGGGCTGTAATTAGGACTGTTCAGAAAGAGCGAACACAGAGAGTCCAGTTGCATGTGGGGCTGCGTAAAGGCTCCCCTGGGGAGTTCAGTTGTACCCAAAGGCTTCCTTTGGGGAAATTTTTGACGGGTGAAAGGGGCTCTGTACACGTTTTCTGGGGTCCTATTTTCAATTCCTCTCAGATTCCAGGTAGGGCTGTATTTAGGGCTGTTCAGAAAGAGAGAACACAGAGAGTCCAGCTGCATGTGGGGCTAAGTGAAGGCTCCCCTGAGGAGTTCAGTTGTACCCAAAGACTTCCTTTGGGGGCAATTTTTGATGGGCAAAATGGGCCTTGTACACGTTTTCTGGGGTGGTATTTTCAATTCCTCTTAGATTCCGGGTAGGGAGATATTTGGCGCTGTTCAGAAAGAGCGAACACAGAGAGTCCAGTTGCATGTGGGGCTGCGTAAATGCTCCCCTGGGGAGTTCAGTTGTACCCAAAGGCTTCCTTAGGGGGCAATTTTTGATGGGCAAAAGGGGCTCTGTACGCGTTTTCTGGGGTCCTATTTTCAATTCCTCTCAGATTCCGGATAGGGAGATATTTGGGGTTCTTCAGAAAGAGCGAACACAGAGAGTCCAGTTGCATGGGGGGCTGCGTAAAGGCTCCTCTGGGGAGTTCAGTTGTACCCAAAGGCTTACTTTGGGGGCAATTTTTGATGGGCAAAATGGGCCTTGTACATTTTTTCTGGGGTCCTATTTTTAATTCCTCTCAGATTCCGGGTAGGGAGATATATAGGGTTGTTCAGAAAGAGCGAACGCAAGGAGTCCAGCTGCATGTGGGGCTAAGTGGAGGGTCCCCTGGGGAGTTCAGTTGTACCCAAAGGCTTCCTTTGGGGGCAATTTTTGATGGGTGAAAGGGGCTCTGTACGCGATTTCTGGGGTCCTATTTTCAATTCCTCTCAGATTCCGGATAGGGAGATATTTGGGGTTCTTCAGAAGGAGCGAACACAGAGAGTCCAGTTGCATGTGGGGCTGCGTAAAGGCTCCCCTGGGGAGTTCAGTTGTACCAAAAAGCTTCCTTTGGGGGCAATTTTTGGTGGTTGAAAGGGGCCTTGTACGCGTTTTCTGGGGTCCTATTTTCAATTTCTCTCAGATTCCTGGTAGGGAGATATATAGGGTTGTTCAGAAAGAGCGAACGCAAGGAGTCCAGCTGCATGTGGGGCTAAGTGAAGGCTCCCCTGGGGAGTTCAGTTGTACCCAAAGACTTCCTTTGGGGGCTATTTTTGATGCGCAAAATGGGCCTTGTACATGTTTTCTGGGGTGGTATTTTCAATTCCTCTCAGATTCCGGGTAGGGCTGTATTTAGGGCTGTTCAGAAAAAGCGAATACAGAGAGTCCAGTTGCATGTGGGGCTGCGTAAAGGCTCCCCTGGGGAGTTCAATTGTACCCAAAGGCTTCCTTTGGGGGCAATTTTTGATGGGCAAAAGGGGCTCTGTACGCTTTTTCTGGGGTCCTATTTTCATTTTTTCTCAGATTCCGGGTAGGTATGTATTTAGGGTTTTTAAGAAAGAGTGAACACAGAGAGTCCAGTTGCATGTGGGGCTGCGTAAAGGCTCCCCTGGGGAGTTCAGTTGTACCCAAAGGCTTCCTTTGGGGGCAATTTTTGTTGGGCAAAATGGGCCTTGTACACGTTTTCTGGGGTCCTATTTTCAATTCCTCTCAGATTCCGGATAGGGAGATATTTGGGGTTCTTCAGAAAGAGCGAACACAGAGAGTCCAGTTGCATGGGGGGCTGCGTAAAGGCTCCCCTGGGGAGTTCAGTTGTACCCAAAGGCTTCCTTTGGGGGCAATTTTTGATGGGCAAAATGGGCCTTGTACACGTTTTCTGGGGTCCTATTTTCAATTCCTCTCAGATTCCAGGTAGGGCTGTATTTAGGGCTGTTCAGAAAAAGCGAACACAGAGAGTCCAGTTGCATGTGGGGCTGCGTAAAGGCTCCCCTGGGGAGTTCAGTTGTCCCCAAAGGGTTCCTTTGGGGGCAATTTTTGATGTGTGAAAGGGTCTCTGTACGCGATTTCTGGGGTCCTATTTTCAATTTTCTCTCAGATTCCGGGTAGGTATGTATTTAGGGTTTTTAAGAAAGAGTGAACACAGAGAGTCCAGTTGCATGTGGGGCTGCGTAAAGGCTCCCCTGGGGAGTTCAGTTGTACCCAAAGGCTTCCTTTGGGGGCAATTTTTGATGGGCAAAATGGGCCTTGTACACTTTTTCTGGGGTCCTATTTTCAATTCCTCTCGATTCCAGGTAGGGCTGTATTTAGGGCTGTTCAGAAAGAGCGAACACAGAGAGTCCAGTTGCATGGGGGGCTGCCTAAAGGCTCCCCTGGGGAGTTCAGTTGTACCCAAAGGCTTCCTTTGGGGGCAATTTTTGATGGGCAAAATGGGCCTTGTACACGTTTTCTGGGGAAAATGGGCCTTGTACACGTTTTCTGGGGTCCTATTTTCAATTCCTCTCAGATTCCAGGTAGGGCTGTATTTAGGGCTGTTCAGAAAAAGCTTACACAGAGAGTCCAGTTGCATGTGGGGCTGCGTAAAGGCTCCCCTGGGGAGTTCAGTTGTACCCAAAGGCTTCCTTTGGGGGCAATTTATGATGGGTGAAAGGGGCTCTGTATTCATTTTCTGGGGTCCTATTTTCATTTTCTCTCAGATTCCGGGTAGGTATGTATTTAGGGTTTTTAAGAAAGAGTGAACACAGAGAGTCCAGTTGCATGTGGGGCTGCGTAAAGGCTCCCCTGGGGAGTTCAGTTGTACCCAAAGACTTCCTTTGGGGGCAATTTTTGATGGTATTTGGGGTTCTTCAGGAGGTGCGAACACAGAGAGTCCAGTTGCATGGGGGGCTGCGTAAAGGCTCCCCTGGGGAGTTCAGTTGTACCCAAAAGCTTCCTTTTGGGGCAATTTTTGATGTGCGTAAGGGGCTATGTACGTGATTTCTGGGGTCCTATTTTCAATTTCTCTCAGATTCCGGGTAGGGGGATATATAGGGTTGTTCAGAAAAAGCGAACACTGAGAGTCCAGTTGCATGTGGGGCTGCGTAAAGGCTCCCCTGGGGAGTTCAGTTGTATCAAAAGGCTTCCTTTGGGGGCAATTTTTGATGGGTGAAAGGGGCTCTGTACGCGATTTCTGGGGTCCTATTTTCAATTCCTCTCAGATTCCGGGTAGAGATGTCTTTAGCGTTGTTCAGAAAGAGCGAACACAGAGAGTCCAGTTGCATGTGGGGCTGCGTAAAGGCTCCCCTGGGGAGTTCAGTTGTACCCAAAGGCTTCTTTGGGGGCAATTTTTGATGGGCAAAATGGGCCTTGTACACGTTTTCTGGGGTCCTATTTTCAATTCCTCTCAGATTCCGGATAGGGAGATATTTGGGGTTCTTCAGAAAGAGCGAACACAGAGAGTCCAATTGCATGGGGGGCTGCGTAAAGGCTCCCCTGGGGAGTTCAGTTGTACCCAAAGGCTTCCTTTGGGGGCAATTTTTGATGGGCAAAATGGGCCTTGTACACGTTTTCTGGGGTCCTATTTTCAATTCCTCTCAGATTCCAGGTAGGGCTGTATTTAGGGCTGTTCAGAAAAAGCGAACACAGAGAGTCCAGTTGCATGTGGGGCTGCGTAAAGGCTCCCCTGGGGAGTTCAGTTGTCCCCAAAGGGTTCCTTTGGGGGCAATTTTTGATGTGTGAAAGGGGCTCTGTACGCGATTTCTGGGGTCCTATTTTCAATTTTCTCTCAGATTCCGGGTAGGTATGTATTTAGGGTTTTTAAGAAAGAGTGAACACAGAGAGTCCAGTTGCATGTGGGGCTGCGTAAAGGCTCCCCTGGGGAGTTCAGTTGTACCCAAAGGCTTCCTTTGGGGGAAATTTTTGATGGGCAAAATGGGCCTTGTACACTTTTTCTGGGGTCCTATTTTCAATTCCTCTCGATTCCAGGTAGGGCTGTATTTAGGGCTGTTCAGAAAGAGCGAACACAGAGAGTCCAGTTGCATGGGGGGCTGCCTAAAGGCTCCCCTGGGGAGTTCAGTTGTACCCAAAGGCTTCCTTTGGGGGCAATTTTTGATGGGCAAAATGGGCCTTGAACACGTTTTCTGGGGTCCTATTTTCAATTCCTCTCAGATTCCAGGTAGGGCTGTATTTAGGGCTGTTCAGAAAAAGCGAACACAGAGAGTCCAGTTGCATGTGGGGCTGCGTAAAGGCTCCCCTGGGGAGTTCAGTTGTACCCAAAAGCTTCCTTTTGGGGCAATTTTTGATGTGCGTTAGGGGCTATGTACGTGATTTCTGGGGTCCTATTTTCAATTTCTCTCAGATTCCGGGTAGGGGGATATATAGGGTTGTTCAGAAAAAGCGAACACAGAGAGTCCAGTTGCATGTGGGGCTGCATAAAGGCTCCCCTGGGGAGTTCAGTTGTACCCAAAGGCTTCCTTTGGGGGCAATTTTTGATGGGTGAAAGGGGCTCTGTACGCGATTTCTAGGGTCCTATTTTCAATTCCTCTCAGATTCCGGGTAGGGATGTCTTTAGCGTTGTTCAGAACGAGCGAACACAGAGAGTCCAGTTGCATGTGGGGCTGCGTAAAGGCTCCCCTGGGGAGTTCAGTTGTACCCAAAGGCTTCCTTTGGGGGCAATTTTTGATGGGCAAAATGGGCCTTGTACACGTTTTCTGGGGTCCTATTTTCAATTCCTCTCAGATTCCGGATAGGGAGATATTTGGGGTTCTTCAGAAAGAGCGAACACAGAGAGTCCAGTTGCATGTGGGGCTGCGTAAAGGCTCCCCTGGTGAGTTCAGTTGTCCCCAAAGGCTTCCTTTGGGGGCAATTTTTGATGTGTGAAAGGGGCTCTGTACACAATTTCTGGGGTCCTATTTTCAATTTTCTCTCAGATTCCGGGTAGGTATGTATTTAGGGTTTTTAAGAAAGAGTGAACACAGAGAGTCCAGTTGCATGTGGGGCTGCGTAAAGGCTCCCCTGGGGAGTTCAGTTGTACCCAAAGGCTTCCTTTGGGGGCAATTTTTGATGGGCAAAATGGGCCTTGTACACGTTTTCTGGGGTCCTATTTTCAATTCCTGTCGATTCCAGGTAGGGCTGTATTTAGGGCTGTTCAGAAAAAGCGAACACAGAGAGTCCAGCTGCATGTGGGGCTGCCTAAACTCCCCAGGGGAGCCTTTACGCAGCCCCACATGCAACTGGACTCTCTGTGTTCACTCTTTCTTAAAAACCCTAAATACATACCTACCCGGAATCTGAGAGAAAATGAAAATAGGACCCGAGAAAATGCATACAGAGCCCCTTTGACACATCAAAAATTGCCCGCAAAGGAAGCCTTTGGGTACAACTGAACTCCCCAGGGGAGCCTTTACGCAGCCCCACATGCAACTGGACTCTCTGTGTTCGCTCTTTCTGAACAGCGCTAAATATCTCCCTACCCGGAATCTAAGAGGAATTGAAAATAGGACCCCAGAAAACGTGTACAAGGCCCATTTTGCCTATCAAAAATTGCCCCCAAAGGAAGCCTTTGGGTACAACTGAACTCCCCAGGGGAGCCTTTACGCAGCCCCACATGCAACTGGACTCTCTCTGTTCGCGCTTTCTGAACAGCGCTAAATATCTCTCTGCCCGGAATCTAAGAGGAATTGAAAATAGGACCCCAGAAAACGTGTACAAGACCCATTTTGCCTATCAAAAATTGCCCCCAAAGGAAGCCTTTGGGTACAACTGAACTCCCCAGGGAAGCCTTTACGCAGCCCCACATGCAACTGGACTCTCTGTGTTCGCTCTTTCTGAAGAACCCCAAATATCTCCCTATCCGGAATCTGAGAGGAATTGAAAATAGGACCCCAGAAAACGCCTACAGAGCCCCTTTTGCCCATCAAAAATTGCCCCCAAAGGAAGCCTTTGGGTACAACTGAACTCCCCAGGGGAGCCTTTACGCAGCCCCACATGCAACTGGACTCTCTGTGTTCGCTCTTTCTGAACAGCCCTAAATACAGCCCTACCTGGAATCTGAGAGGAATTGAAAATAGGACCCCAGAAAACGTGTACGAGTCCCATTTTGCCCATCAAAAATAGCCCCCAAAATAAGCCTTTGGGTACAACTGAACTCCCCAGGGGAGCCTTTAGGCAGCCCCACATGCAACTGGACTCTCTGTGTTCGCTATTTCTGAACAGCGCTAAATATCTCCCTACCCAGAATCTGAGAGGAATTGAAAATAGGACCCCAGAAAACGTGTACAAGGCCCCTTTCAACCATCAAAAATTGCCCCCAAAGGAAGCCTTTGGGTACAACTGAACTCCCCAGGGGAGCCTTCACTTAGACCCACATGCAGCTGGACTCCTTGCGTTCACTCTTTCTGAACAACCCTATATATCTCCCTAACCGGAATCTGGGAGAAATTGAAAATAGGACCCCAGAAATCGCGTACAGAGCCCCTTACTCACATCAAAAATTTCCCCCATAGGAAGCTTTTGGGTACAACTTAACTCCCCAGGGGAGCCTTTACGCAGCCCCACATGCAACTGGACTCTCTGTGTTCACTCTTTCTTAAAAACCCTAAATACATACCTACCTGGAATCTGAGAGAAAATGAAAATAGGACCCCAGAAAATGCATACAGAGCCCCTTTCACACATCAAAAATTGCCCGCAAAGGAAGCCTTTGGGTACAACTGAACTCCCCAGGGGAGCCTTTACGCAGCCCCACATGCAACTGGACTCTCTGTGTTCGCTATTTCAAAACAACCCTAAATACATCCCTACCCGGAATCTGAGAGGAATTGAAAATAGGACCCCAGAAATCGCGTACAGAGCCCCTTTCACCCGTCAAAAATTTCCCCCATAGGAAGACTTTGGGTACAACTGAACTCCCCAGGGGAGCCTTTACGCAGCCCCACATGCAACTGGACTCTCTGTGTTCGTGCTTTCTGAACAGCGCTAAATATCTCCCTACCCGGAATCTAAGAGGAATTGAAAATAGGACCCCAGAAAACGTGTACAAGGCCCATTTTGCCTATCAAAAATTGCCCCCAAAGGAAGCCTTTGGGTACAACTGAACTCCCCAGGGGAGCCTTTACGCAGCCCCACATGCAACTGGACTCTCTGTGTTCGCGCTTTCTGAACAGTGCTAAATATCTCTCTGCCCGGAATCTAAGAGGAATTGAAAATAGGACCCCAGAAAACGTGTACAAGGCCCATTTGGCCTATCAAAAATTGCCCCCAAAGGAAGCCTTTGGGTACAACTGAACTCCCCAGGGGAGCCTTTACGCAGCCCCACATGCAACTGGACTCTCTGTGTTCGCTCTTTCTGAAGAACCACAAATATCTCCCTATCCGGAATCTGAGAGGAATTGAAAATAGGACCCCAGAAAACACCTACAGAGCCCCTTTTGCCCATCAAAAATTTCCCCCAAAGGAAGCCTTTGGGTACAACTGAACTCCCCAGGGGAGCCTTTACGCAGCCCCACATGCAGCTGGACTCTCTGTGTTCGCTCCTTCTGAAGAAACCTAAGGACATCCCTACCCGGAATCTGAGAGGAATTGAAAATAGGACCCCAGAAATCGCGTACAGAGCCCCTTTCACCCGTCAAAAATTTCCCCCAAAGGAAGCCTTTGGGTACAACTGAACTCCCCAGGGGAGCCTTTACGCAGCCCCACATGCAACTGGACTCTCTGTGTTCGCTCTTTCTGAACAGCGCTAAATATCTCCCTACCCGGAATCTAAGAGGAATTGAAAATAGGACCCCAGAAAACGTGTACAAGGCCCATTTTTCCCATCAAAAATTGCCCCCAATGGAAGCCTTTGGGTACAACTGAACTCCCCAAGGGAGCCTTTACGCAGCCCCACATGCAACTGGACTCTCTGTGTTCGCTCTTTCTGAACAGCCCTAAAGACATCCCTACCTGGAATCTGAGAGGAATTGAAAAGGGGACCCCAGAAATCGCGTACAAGGCCCATTTTGCCCATCAAAAATTGCCCCCAAAGGAAGCCTTTGGGTACAACTGAACTCCCCAGGGGACCCTTTACGCAGCCCCACATGCAACTGGACTCTCTGTGTTCGCTCTTTCTGAACAGCGCTAAATATCTCCCTACCCGGAATCTAAGAGGAATTGAAAATAGGACCCCAGAAAACGTGTACAAGGCCCATTTTGCCCATCAAAAATTGCCCCCAAAGGAAGTCTTTGGGTACAACTGAACTCCCCAGGGGAGCCTTCACTTAGACCCACATGCAGCTGGACTCCTTGCTTTCGCTCTTTCTGAACAACCCTAAAGACATCCCTACCTGGAATCTGAGAGGAATTGAAAAGGGGACCCCAGAAATCGCGTACAAGGCCCATTTTGCCCATCAAAAATTGCCCCCAAAGGAAGCCTTTGGGTACAACTGAACTCCCCAGGGGAGCCTTTACGCAGCCCCACATGCAACTGGACTCTGTGTTCGCTCTTTCTGAACAGCGCTAAATATCTCCCTACCCGGAATCTAAGAGGAATTGAAAATAGGACCCCAGAAAACGTGTACAAGGCCCATTTTTCCAATCAAAAATTGCCCCCAAAGGAAGTCTTTGGGTACAACTGAACTCCCCAGGGGAGCCTTCACTTAGACCCACATGCAGCTGGACTCCTTGCGTTCGCTCTTTCTGAACAACCCTATATATCTCCCTACCCGGAATCTGGGAGAAATTGAAAATGGGTCCCCAGAAATCGCGTACAGAGCCCCTTACTCACATCAAAAATTGCCCCCAAAGGAAGCCTTTGGGTACAACTGAACTCCCCAGGGGAGCCTTTACGCAGCCCCACATGCAACTGGACTCTCTGTGTTCGCTCTTTCTGAAGAACCCCAAATATCTCCCAATCCGGAATCTGAGAGGAATTGAAAATAGGACCCCAGAAAACGCCTACAGAGCCCCTTTGCCCATCAAAAATTTCCCTGAAAGGAAGCCTTTGGGTACAACTGAACTCCCCAGGGGAGCCTTTATGCAGCCCCACATGCAACTGGACTCTCTGTGTTCGCTCTTTCTGAACAGCCCTAAATACAGCCCTACCTGGAATCTGAGAGGAATTGAAAATAGGACCCCAGAAAACGTGTACAAGGCCCATTTTGCCCATCAAAAATAGCCCCCAAAGGAAGCCTTTGGGTACAACTGAACTCCCCAGGGGAGCCTTTACGCAGCCCCACATGCAACTGGACTCTCTGTGTTCGCTCTTTCTGAACAACCCTAAATACATCCCTTCCCGGAATCTGAGAGGAATTGAAAATAGGACCCCAGAAATCGCGTACAGAGCCCCTTTCACCCGTCAAAAATTTCCCCCATAGGAAGACTTTGGGTACAACTGAACTCCCCAGGGGAGCCTTTACGCAGCCCCCCATGCAACTGGACTCTCTGTGTTCGCTCTTTCTGAACAGCGCTAAATATCTCCCTACCCGAAATCTAAGAGGAATTGAAAATAGGACCCCAGAAAACGTGTACAAGGCCCATTTTGCCTATCAAAAATTGCCCCCAAAGGAAGCCTTTGGGTACAACTGAACTCCCCAGGGGAGCCTTTACGCAGCCCCACATGCAACTGGACTCTCTGTGTTCGCGCTTTCTGAACAGCGCTAAATATCTCTCTGCCCGGAATCTAAGAGGAATTGAAAATAGGACCCCAGAAAACGTGTACAAGACCTATTTTGCCTATCAAAAATTGCCCCCAAAGGAAGCCTTTGGGTACAACTGAACTCCCCAGGGGAGCCTTTACGCAGCCCCACATGCAACTGGACTCTCTGTGTTCGCTCTTTCTGAAGAACCCCAAATATCTCCCTATCCAGAATCTGAGAGGAATTGAAAATAGGACCCCAGAAAACACCTACAGAGCCACTTTTGCCCATCAAAAATTGCCCCCAAAGGAAGCCTTTGGGTACAACTGAACTCCCCAGGGGAGCCTTTACGCAGCCCCACATGCAACTGGACTCTCGGTGTTCGCTCCTTCTGAAGAAACCTAAGGACATCCCTACCCGGAATCTGAGAGGAATTGAAAATAGGACCCCAGAAATCGCGTACAGAGCCCCTTTCACCCGTCAAAAATTTCCCCCAAAGGAAGCCTTTGGGTACAACTGAACTCCCCAGGGGAGCCTTTACGCAGCCCCACATGCAACTGGACTCTCTGTGTTCGCTCTTTCTGAACAGCGCTAAATATCTCCCTACCCGGAATCTAAGAGGAATTGAAAATAGGACCCCAGAAAACGTGTACAAGGCCCATTTTTCCCATCAAAAATTGCCCCCAATGGAAGTCTTTGGGTATAAATGAAGTCCCCAGGGGAGCCTTTACGCAGCCCCACATGCAACTGGACTCTCTGTGTTCGCTCTTTCTGAAGAACCCCAAATATCTCCCTATCCGGAATCTGAGAGGAATTGAAAATAGGACCCCAGAAAACGTGTACAAGGCCCATTTTGCCCATCAAAAATTGCCCCCAAAGGAAGCCTTTGGGTACAACTGAACTCCCCAGGGGAGCCTTTACGCAGCCCCACATGCAACTGGACTCTCTCTGTTCGCGCTTTCTGAACAGCGCTAAATATCTCTCTGCCCGGAATCTAAGAGGAATTGAAAATAGGACCCCAGAAAACGTGTACAAGACCCATTTTGCCTATCAAAAATTGCCCCCAAAGGAAGCCTTTGGGTACAACTGAACTCCCCAGGGGAGCCTTTACGCAGCCCCACATGCAACTGGACTCTCTGTGTTCGCTCTTTCTGAACAGCCCTAAAGACATCCCTACCTGGAATCTGAGAGGAATTGAAAAGAGGACCCCAGAAATCGCGTACAAGGCCCATTTTTCCCATCAAAAATTGCCCGCAAAGGAAGTCTTTGGGTACAACTGAACTCCCCAGAGGAGCCTTTACCCAGCCCGACATGCAACTGGACTGTTTTCACTCTTTCTTAAAAACCCTAAATACATACCTACCCGGAATCAGAGAGGAAATGAAAATAGGACCCCAGAAAACGCGTACAGAGCCCCTTTCAACCATCAAAAATTGCCCCCA
This sequence comes from Mergus octosetaceus, assembly GCA_036873955.1. Taxonomy (NCBI): domain Eukaryota; kingdom Metazoa; phylum Chordata; class Aves; order Anseriformes; family Anatidae; genus Mergus; species Mergus octosetaceus. Next base: position 46,985 of record JBAGBL010000268.1, read on the forward strand.
AAGGAAGCCTTTGGGTACAACTGAACTCCCCAGGGGAGCCCCACATGCGGAACTATTTTTGATGGGCAAAATGGGACTCGTACACGTTTTCTGGGGTCCTATTTTCAATTCCTCTCAGATTCCAGGTAGGGCTGTATTTAGGGCTGTTCAGAAAGAGCGAACACAGAGAGTCCAGTTGCATGTGGGGCTGCGTAAAGGCTCCCCTGGGGAGTTCAGTTGTACCCAAAGGCTTCCTTTGGGGGCAATTTTTGATGGGCAAAAGGGGCTCTGTAGGCGTTTTCTGGGGTCCTATTTTCAATTCCTCTTAGATTCCGGGTAGAGAGATATTTAGCGCTGTTCAGAAAGCGCGAACACAGAGAGTCCAGTTGCATGTGGGGCTGCGTAAAGTCTCCCCTGGGGAGTTCAGTTGTACCCAAAGGCTTCCTTTGGGGGCAATTTTTGATGTGAGTAAGGGGCTCTGTACGCGATTTCTGGGGACCCATTTTCAATTTCTCCCAGATTCCGGGTAGGGAGATATATAGGGTTGTTCAGAAAGAGCGAACGCAAGGAGTCCAGCTGCATATGGGTCTAAGTGAAGGCTCCCCTGGGGAGTTCAGTTGTACCCAAAGGCTTCCTTTGGGGGCAATTTTTGATGGGCAAAATGGGCCTTGTACACGTTTTCCGGGGTCCTATTTTCAATTCCTCTCAGATTCCGGGTAGGTATGTATTTAGGGTTTTTAAGAAAGAGTGAACACAGAGAGTCCAGTTGCATGTGGGGCTGTGTAAAGGCTCCCCTGGGGAGTTCAGTTGTACCCAAAGGCTTCCTTTGCGGGCAATTTTTGATGTGTGAAAGGGGCTCTGTATGCATTTTCTCGGGTCCTATTTTCATTTTCTCTCAGATTCCGGGTAGGTATGTATTTAGGGTTTTTAAGAAAGAGTGAACACAGAGAGTCCAGTTGCATGTGGGGCTGCGTAAAAGCTCCCCTGGGGAGTTAAGTTGTACCCAAAAGCTTCCTTTCGGGGAAATTTTTGATGTGAGTAAGGGGCTCTGTACGCGATTTCTGGGGACCTATTTTCAATTTCTCCCAGATTCCGGGTAGGGAGATATATAGGGTTGTTCAGAAAGAGCGAACGCAAGGAGTCCAGCTGCATGTGGGTCTAAGTGAAGGCTCCCCTGGGGAGTTCAGTTATACCCAAAGACTTCCATTGGGGGCAATTTTTGATGGGAAAAATGGGCCTTGTACACGTTTTCTGGGGTCCTATTTTCAATTCCTCTTAGATTCCGGGTAGGGAGATATTTAGCGCTGTTCAGAAAGAGCGAACACAGAGAGTCCAGTTGCATGTGGGGCTGCGTAAAGGCTCCCCTGGGGAGTTCAGTTGTACCCAAAGGCTTCCTTTGGGGGCAATTTTTGATGGGCTAAAGTGGCTCTGTAGGTGTTTTCTGTGGTCCTATTTTCAATTCCTCTCAGATTCCGGATAGGGAGATATTTGGGGTTCTTCAGAAAGAGCGAACACAGAGAGTCCAGTTGCATGTGGGGCTGCGTAAAGGCTCCCCTGGGGAGTTCAGTTGTACCCAAAGGGTTCCTTTGGGGGCAATTTTTGATAGGCAAAATGGGTCTTGTACACGTTTTCTGGGGTCCTATTTTCAATTCCTCTTAGATTCCGGGCAGAGAGATATTTAGCGCTGTTCAGAAAGCGCGAACACAGAGAGTCCAGTTGCATGTGGGGCTGCGTAAAGGCTCCCCTGGGGAGTTCAGTTGTACCCAAAGGCTTCCTTTGCGGGCATTTTTTGATGTGTGAAAGGGGCTCTGTATGCATTTTCTGGGGTCCTATTTTCATTTTCTCTCAGATTCCAGGTAGGTATGTATTTAGGGTTTTTAAGAAAGAGTGAACACAGAGAGTCCAGTTGCATGTGGGGCTGCGTAAAGGCTCCCCTTGGGAGTTAAGTTGTACCCAAAAGCTTCCTATGGGGGAAATTTTTGATGTGAGTAAGGGGCTCTGTACGCGATTTCTGGGGTCCTATTTTCAATTTCTCCCAGATTCCGGTTAGGGAGATATATAGGGTTGTTCAGAAAGAGTGAACGCAAGGAGTCCAGCTGCATGTGGGTCTAAGTGAAGGCTCCCCTGGGGAGTTCAGTTGTACCCAAAGGCTTCCTTTGGGGGCAATTTTTGATGGTTGAAAGGGGCCTTGTACACGTTTTCTGGGGTCCTATTTTCAATTCCTCTTAGATTCCGGGTAGGGAGATATTTAGCGCTGTTCAGAAAGAGCGAACACAGAGAGTCCAGTTGCATGTGGGGCTGCGTAAAGGCTCCCCTGGGGAGTTCAGTTGTACCCAAAGGCTTCCTTTGTGGGCTATTTTTGATGGGCAAAATGGGACTCGTACACGTTTTCTGGGGTCCTATTTTCAATTCCTCTCAGATTCCAGGTAGGGCTGTATTTAGGGCTGTTCAGAAAGAGCGAACACAGAGAGTCCAGTTGCATGTGGGGCTGCGTAAAGGCTCCCCTGGGGAGTTCAGTTGTACCCAAAGGCTTCCTTTGGGGGCAATTTTTGATGGGCAAAAGGGGCTCTGTAGGCGTTTTCTGGGGTCCTATTTTCAATTCCTCTCAGATTCCGGATAGGGAGATATTTGGGGTTCTTCAGAAAGAGCGAACACAGAGTCCAGTTGCATGTGGGGCTGCGTAAAGGCTCCCCTGGGGAGTTCAGTTGTACCCAAAGGCTTCCTTTGCGGGCAATTTTTGATGTGTGAAAGGGGCTCTGTATGCATTTTCTCGGGTCCTATTTTCATTTTCTCTCAGATTCCGGGTTGGTATGTATTTAGGGTTTTTAAGAAAGAGTGAACACAGAGAGTCCAGTTGCATGTGGGGCTGCGTAAAGGGTCCCCTGGGGAGTTACGTTTTACCCAAAAGCTTCCTTTCGGGGAAATTTTTGATGTGAGTAAGGGGCTCTGTACGCGATTTCTGGGGACCTATTTTCAATTTCTCCCAGATTCCGGGTAGGGAGATATATAGGGTTGTTCAGAAAGAGCGAAAGCAAGGAGTCCAGCTGCATGTGGGTCTAAGTGAAGGCTCCCCTGGGGAGTTCAGTTGTACCCAAAGACTTCCTTTGGGGGCAATTTTTGATGGGCAAAATGGGCCTTGTACACGTTTTCTGGGGTCCTATTTTCAATTCCTCTCAGATTCCGGATTGGGAGATATATAGGGTTGTTCAGAAAGAGCGAATGCAAGGAGTCCAGCTGCATGTGGGTCTAAGTGAAGGCTCCCCTGGGGAGTTCAGTTGTACCCAAAGGCTTCCTTTATGGGCAATTTTTGATGGGCAAAATGGGCCTTGTACACATTTTCTGGGGTCCTATTTTCAATTCCTCTCAGATTCCAGGTAGGGCTGTATTTAGGGCTGTTCAGAAAAAGCGAACACAGAGAGTCCAGTTGCATGTTTGGCTGCGTAAAGTTTCCCCTGGGGAGTTCAGTTGTACCCAAAGGCTTCCTTTGGGGGCAATTTTTGATAGGCAAAATGGGCCTTGTACACGTTTTCTGGGGTCCTATTTTCAATTCTTCTTATATTCCGGGTAGGGAGATATTTAGCGCTGTTCAGAAAGAGCGAACACAGAGAGTCCAGTTGCATGTGGGGCTGCGTAAAGGCTCCCCTGGGGAGTTCCGTTGTACCCAAAGGCTTCCTTTGAGGGCGATATTTGATGGGTGAAAAGGTCTTTGTATGCGTTTTCTGGTGTCCTATTTTAAATTCCTCTCACATTCCGAAAAGGGATGTATTTATTGTTGTTCAGAAAGAGCGAACACAGAGAGTCCAGTTGCATGTGGGGCTGCGTAAAGGCTGCCCTGGGGAGTTAAGTTGTACCCAAAGGCTTCCTTTGGGGGCAATTTTTGATGGGTGAAAGGGGCTCTGAACGTGATTTCTATGGTCATATTTTCAATTCCTCTCACATTCCAGGAAGGGATGTATTTAGGGTTGTTCAGAAAGAGCGAACACAGAGAGTCCAGTTGCATGTGGGGCTGCGTAAAGACACCCCTGGGGAGTTCAGTTGTACCCAAAGGCTTCCTTTGGGGGCAATTTTTGATGGGTGAAAGGGGCTCTGTACACGTTTTCCAGGGTCCTATTTTAAATTCCTCTCACATTCCGGTTTGGGATGTATTTAGGGTTGTTCAGAAAGAGCGAACACAGAGAGTCCAGTTGCATGTGGGGCTGCGTAAAGGCTCCCCTGGGGAGTACAGTTGTACCCGAAGGCTAACTTTGGGGGCAATTTTTGATGGGTGAAAGGGGCTCAGTACGCGTTTTCTGGGGTCCTATTTTCATTTCTCTCAGATTCCGGGTAGGGATGTACTTAGGGTTTTTAAGAAAGAGTTAACACTGAGAGTCCAGTTGCATGTCGGGCTGCATGAAGGCTCCCCTGGGGAGTTCAGTTGTACCCAAAGGCTTCCTTTCGGGGCATTTTTTGATGGGCGAAAGGGGCTCTATACATGATTTCCGGGGACCTATTTTCAATTCCTCTCAGATTCCAGGTAGGGCTGTATTTAGGGATGTTCAGAAAGAGCGAACACAGAGAGTCCACTTGCATGTGGGGCTGCGTAAAGGCTCCCCTGGGGAGTTCAGTTGTACCCAAAGACTTCCTTTGGTGGCAATTTTTGATGGTTGAAAAGGGCTCTGTACACCTTCTCTGGGGTCCTATTTTCATTTCCTCTCTGATTCCGGGTGGGGATGTATTTAGGGTTTTTAAGAAAGAGTGAACACAGTCCAGTTGCATGTCGGGCTGGGTAAAGGTTCCCCTGGGGAGTTCAGTTGTACCCAAAGGCTTCCTTTGGGGGCAATTTTTGATGGGTGAAAGGGGCTCTGTACGTGATTTCTGGGGTCCTATTTTCAATTCCTCTCAGATTCCGGGTAGGGATGTATTTAGGGTTGTTCAGAAAGAGCGAACACAGAGAGTCCAGTTGCATGTGGGTCTGCGTAAAGGCTCCCCTGGGGAGTTCAGTTGTTCCCAAAGGCTTCCTTCGGGGGCAATTTTTGATGGGTGAAAAGGGCTCTGTACACGTTTTCCAGGGTCCTATTTTCAATTCCTCTCAGATTCCGGGTAGGGATATATTTAGGGTTGTTCAGAAAGAGCGAACACAGAGAGTCCAGTTGCATGTGGGGCTGCGTAAAGGCTCCCCTGGGGAGTTCAGTTGTTCCCAAAGGTTTCCTTTCGGGGCGATTTTTGATGGGTGAAAGGGGCTCTGTAAGTGATTTCTGGGGTCATATTTACAATTCCTCTCAGATACCGGTTAGGGATGTATTTAGGCTTGTTCAGAAAGAGCGAACACAGAGAGTCCAGTTGCATGTGGGGCTGCGCAGAGGATCCCTGGGGGAGTTCAGATGTACCCAAAGGCTTAAATTCAGGACAATTTTTGATGGGTGAAAGGGGCTTTGTATGCGTTTTCTGGGGTCCTATTTACAATTCCTCTCACATTCCGGGAAGGGATGTATTTAGGGTTGTTCAGAAAGAGCGAACACAGAGAGTCCAGTTGCATGTGGGGCTGCGTAAAGGCTCCCCTGGGGAGTTCAGTTGTTCCCAAAGGCTTCCTTTGGGGGCAATTTTTGATGGGCGAAAGGGGCTCTGAACACGATTTCTGAGGACCTATTTTCAATTCCTCTGAGATTCCAGGTAGGGCTGTATTTAGGGCTGTTCAGAAAGAGCGAACACAGAGAGTCCAGTTGCATGTGGGGCTGAGTTAAGGCTCCCTTGGGGAGTTCAGCTGTACCCAAAGGCTTCCTTTCGGGGTAATATTTGATGGGCGAAAGGGGCTCTGAACACGATTTCTGAGGACCTATTTTCAATTCCTCTGAGATTCCAGGTAGGGCTGTATTTAGGGCTGTTCAGAAAGAGCGAACACAGAGAGTCCAGTTGCATGTGGGGCTGCGTAAAGGCTCCCCTGGGGAGTTCAGTTGTTCCCAAAGGCTTCCTTTGGGGGCAATTTTTGATGGGCGAAAGGGACTCTGTTGGCGTTTTATAGGGTCCTATTTTCAATTCTTCTTAGATTCCGGGTAGGGAGATATTTAGGGCTGTTCAGAAGGTGCGAACACAGAGAGTCCAGTTGCATGTGGGGCTGCGTAAAGGCTCCCCTGGGGAGTTCAGTTGTACCCAAAGGCTTCCTTTCAGGGCAATTTTTGATGGGTGAAAGGGGCTCTGTACACGTTTTCCAGGGTCCTATTTTCAATTCCTCTCAGATTCCGGGTAGGGATATATTTAGGGTTTTTAAGAAAGAGCGAACACAGAGAGTCCAGTTGCATGTGGGGCTGCGTAAAGGCTCCCCTGGGGAGTTCAGTTGTTCCCAAAGGCTTCCTTCGGGGGCAATTTTTGATGGGTGAAAGGGGCTCTGTACACGTTTTCCAGGGTCCTATTTTCAATTCCTCTCAGATTCCGGGTAGGGATATATTTAGGGTTGTTCAGAAAGAGCGAACACAGAGAGTCCAGTTGCATGTGGGGCTGCGTAAAGGCTCCCCTGGGGAGTTCAGTTGTTCCCAAAGGTTTCCTTTCGGGGCGATTTTTGATGGGTGAAAGGGGCTCTGTAAGTGATTTCTGGGGTCATATTTACAATTCCTCTCAGATACCGGTTAGGGATATATTTAGGCTTGTTCAGAAAGAGCGAACACAGAGAGTCCAGTTGCATGTGGGGCTGCGCAGAAGATCCCTGGGGGAGTTCAGTTGTACCCAAAGGCTTAAATTCAGGACAATTTTTGATGGGTGAAAGGGGCTTTGTATGCGTTTTCTAGGGTCCTATTTACAATTCCTCTCACATTCCGGGAAGGGATGTATTTAGGGTTGTTCAGAAAGAGCGAACACAGAGAGTCCAGTTGCATGTGGGGCTGCGTAAAGGCTCCCCTGGGGAGTTCAGTTGTTCCCAAAGGCTTCCTTTGGGGGCAATTTTTGATGGGCGAAAGGGGCTCTGAACACGATTTCTTAGGACCTATTTTCAATTCCTCTGAGATTCCAGGTAGGGCTGTATTTAGGGCTGTTCAGAAAGAGCGAACACAGAGAGTCCAGTTGCATGTGGGGCTGAGTCAAGGCTCCCTTGGGGAGTTCAGTTGTACCCAAAGGCTTCCTTTCGGGGTAATATTTGATGGGCGAAAGGGGCTCTGAACACGGTTTCTGAGGACCTATTTTCAATTCCTCTGAGATTCCAGGTAGGGCTGTATTTAGGGCTGTTCAGAAAGAGCGAACACAGAGAGTCCAGTTGCATGTGGGGCTGCGTAAAGGCTCCCCTGGGGAGTTCAGTTGTTCCCAAAGGCTTCCTTTGGGGGCAATTTTTGATGGGCGAAAGGGACTCTGTTGGCGTTTTATAGGGTCCTATTTTCAATTCCTCTCAGATTCCGGGTAGGGAGATATTTAGGGCTGTTCAGAAAGTGCGAACACAGAGAGTCCAGTTGCATGTGGGGCTGCGTAAAGGCTCCCCTGGGGAGTTCAGTTGTACCCAAAGGCTTCCTTTTGGGGTAATTTTTGATGGTTGAAAGGGGCTGTGTACGCGATTACTGGGGTCCTATTTGCAATTCCTCTCAGATTCCGGTTAGGGATGTATTTAGGGTTCTTCAGAAAGAGTGAACACAGAGAGTCCAGTTGCATGTGGGGCTGCGTAAAGGCTCCCCTGGGGAGTTCAGTTGTACCCAAAGGCTTCCTTTCAGGGTAATTTTTGATGGGTGAAAGGGGCTCTGTACGTGATTTCTGGGGGCATATTTTCAATTCCTCACTGATTCCGGGTGGGGATGTATTTAGGGTTTTTAAGAAAGAGTGAACACAGTCCAGTTGCATGTCGGGCTGGGTAAAGGCTCCTCTGGGGAGTTCAGTTGTACCCAAAGGCTTCCTTTGGGGGCAATTTTTGATGTGCGGAAGGGGCTCTGTACGCGATTTCTGGGGTCCTATTTTCAATTCCTCTCAGATTCCGGTTGGGGAGATATTTAGGGTTGTTCAGAAAGAGAGAACACAGAGAGTCCAGCTGCATTTGGGGCTGCGTGAAGGCTCCCCTGGGGAGTTCAGTTGTACCCAAAGACTTCCTTTGGGGGCAATTTTTGATGGTTGAAAGGGCCTCTGTACGCGTTTTCTGGGGTCTTATTTTAAATTCCTCTCAGATTCCGGTTAGGGAGATATTTAGGGTTCTTCAGAAAGAGTGAACACAGAGAGTCCAGTTGCATGTGGGGCTGCGTAAAGGCTCCCCGGGGGAGTTCAGTTGTTCCCAAAGGCTTCCTTTGGGGGCAATTTTTGATGGGCGAAAGGGGCTCTGAACACGATTTCTGAGGACCTATTTTCAATTCCTCTGAGATTCCAGGTAGGGCTGTATTTAGGGCTGTTCAGAAAGAGCGAACACAGAGAGTCCAGTTGCATGTGGGGCTGAGTCAAGGCTCCCTTGGGGAGTTCAGTTGTACCCCAAGGCTTCCTTTCGGGGTAATATTTGATGGGCGAAAGGGGCTCTGAACACGATTTCTGAGGACCTATTTTCAATTCCTCTGAGATTCCAGGTAGGGCTGTATTTAGGGCTGTTCAGAAAGAGCGAACACAGAGAGTCCAGTTGCATGTGGGGCTGCGTAAAGGCTCCCCTGGGGAGTTCAGTTGTTCCCAAAGGCTTCCTTTGGGGGCAATTTTTGATGGGCGAAAGGGACTCTGTTGGCGTTTTATAGGGTCCTATTTTCAATTCCTCTCAGATTCCGGGTAGGGAGATATTTAGGGCTGTTCAGAAGGTGCGAACACAGAGAGTCCAGTTGCATGTGGGGCTGCGTAAAGGCTCCCCTGGGGAGTTCAGTTGTACCCAAAGGCTTCCTTCGGGGGCAATTTTTGATGGGTGAAAGGGGCTCTGTACACGTTTTCCAGGGTCCTATTTTCAATTCCTCTCAGATTCCGGGTAGGGATATATTTAGGGTTGTTCAGAAAGAGCGAACACAGAGAGTCCAGTTGCATGTGGGGCTGCGTAAAGGCTCCCCTGGGGAGTTCAGTTGTTCCCAAAGGTTTCCTTTCGGGGCGATTTTTGATGGGTGAAAGGGGCTCTGTAAGTGATTTCTGGGGTCATATTTACAATTCCTCTCAGATACCGATTAGGGATGTATTTAGGCTTGTTCAGAAAGAGCGAACACAGAGAGTCCAGTTGCATGTGGGGCTGCGCACAGGATCCCTGGGGGAGTTCAGTTGTACCCAAAGGCTTAAATTCAGGACAATTTTTGATGGGTGAAAGGGGCTTTGTATGCGTTTTCTAGGGTCATATTTACAATTCCTCTCACATTCCGGGAAGGAATGTATTTAGGGTTGTTCAGAAAGAGCGAACACAGAGAGTCCAGTTGCATGTGGGGCTGCGTAAAGGCTCCCCTGGGGAGTTCAGTTGTTCCCAAAGGCTTCCTTTGGGGGCAATTTTTGATGGGCGAAAGGGGCTCTGAACACGATTTCTGAGGACCTATTTTCAATTCCTCTGAGATTCCAGGTAGGGCTGTATTTAGGGCTGTTCAGAAAGAGCGAACACAGAGAGTCCAGTTGCATGTGCGGCTGAGTCAAGGCTCCCTTGGGGAGTTCAGTTGTACCCAAAGGCTTCCTTTCGGGGTAATATTTGATGGGCGAAAGGGGCTCTGAACACGGTTTCTGAGGACCTATTTTCAATTCCTCTGAGATTCCAGGTAGGGCTGTATTTAGGGCTGTTCAGAAAGAGCGAACACAGAGAGTCCAGTTGCATGTGGGGCTGCGTAAAGGCTCCCCTGGGGAGTTCAGTTGTTCCCAAAGGCTTCCTTTGTGGGCAATTTTTGATGGGCGAAAGGGACTCTGTTGGCGTTTTATAGGGTCCTATTTTCAATTCCTCTCAGATTCCGGGTAGGGAGATATTTAGGGCTGTTCAGAAAGTGCGAACACAGGGAGTCCAGTTGCATGTGGGGCTGCGTAAAGGCTCCCCTGGGGAGTTCAGTTGTACCCAAAGGCTTCCTTTTGGGGTAATTTTTGATGGTTGAAAGGGGCTGTGTACGCGATTACTGGGGTCCTATTTGCAATTCCTCTCAGATTCCGGTTAGGGATGTATTTAGGGTTCTTCAGAAAGAGTGAACACAGAGAGTCCAGTTGCATGTGGGGCTGCGTAAAGGCTCCCCTGGGGAGTTCAGTTGTACCCAAAGGCTTCCTTTCAGGGTAATTTTTGATGGGTGAAAGGGGCTCTGTACGTGATTTCTGGGGGCATATTTTCAATTCCTCTCAGATTCCGGTTAGGGATGTATTTAGGGTTGTTCAGAAAGAGCGAACACAGAGAGTCCAGTTGCATGTGGGGCTGCGTAAAGGCTCCCCTGGGGAGTTCAGTTGTATCCAAAGACTTCCTTTGGGGGCAATTTTTGATGGTTGAAAAGGGCTCTGTACGCCTTTTCTGGGGTCCTATTTTCATTTCCTCACTGATTCCGGGTGGGGATGTATTTAGGGTTTTTAAGAAAGAGTGAACACAGTCCAGTTGCATGTCGGGCTGGGTAAAGGCTCCTCTGGGGAGTTCAGTTGTACCCAAAGGCTTCCTTTGGGGGCAATTTTTGATGTGCGGAAGGGGCTCTGTACGCGATTTCTGGGGTCCTATTTTCAATTCCTCTCAGATTCCGGTTGGGGAGATATTTAGGGTTGTTCAGAAAGAGAGAACACAGAGAGTCCAGCTGCATGTGGGGCTGCGTGAAGGCTCCCCTGGGGAGTTCAGTTGTACCCAAAGACTTCCTTTGGGGGCAATTTTTGATGGTTGAAAGGGGCTCTGTACGCGTTTTCTGGGGTCTTATTTTAAATTCCTCTCAGATTCCGGTTAGGGAGATATTTAGGGTTCTTCAGAAAGAGTGAACACAGAGAGTCCAGTTGCATGTGGGGCTGCGTAAAGGCTCCCCGGGGGAGTTCAGTTGTTCCAAAAGGCTTCCTCTGGGGGCGATTTTTGATGGGTGAAAGGGTCTCTGTACGTGATTTCTGGGACCATATTTTCAATTCCTCTCACATTCCGGTTAGGGATGTATTTAGGCTTGTTCTGAAAGAGCGAACACAGAGAGTCCAGTTACATGTGGGGCTGCGTAAAGGCTCCCCTGGGGAGTTCAGTTGTACCCAAAGGCTTCCTTTGGGGGCAATTTTTGATGGGTGAAAGGGGCTCTGAATGTGATTTCTATGGTCATATTTTCAATTCCTCTCACATTCCAGGAAGGGATGTATTTAGGGTTGTTCAGAAAGAGCGAACACAGAGAGTCCAGTTGCATGTGGGGCTGCGTAAAGGCTCCCCTGGGGAGTTCAGTTGTACACAAAGGCTTCCTTTCAGGGAAATTTTTGATGGGTGAAAGGGGCTCTCTACGTGATTTCTATGGTCATATTTTCAATTCCTCTCACATTCCGGGAAGGGATGTATTTAGCATTGTTCAGAAAGAGCGAACACAGAGAGTCCAGTTGCATGTGGGGCTGCGCAGAGGATACCCGGGGGAGTTCAGATGTACCCAAAGGCTAAAATTCAGGACAATTTTTGATGGGTGAAAGGGGCTTTGTATGCGTTTTCTGGGGTCCTATTTACAATTCCTCTCACATTCCGGGAAGGGATGTATTTAGGGTTGTTCAGAAAGAGCGAACACAGAGAGTCCAGTTGCATGTGGGGCTGCGTAAAGGATCCCCTGGGGAGTTCAGTTGTACCCAAAGGCTTCCTTTGGGGGCGATTTTTGATGGTTGAAAGGGGCTCTGTACGCGTTTTCTGGGGTCCTATTTTCATTTCCTCTCTGATTCCGGGTAGGGATGTATTTAGGGTTTTTAAGAAAGAGTGAACACTGTCCAGTTGCATGTCGGGCTTGGTAAGGCTCCTCTGGGGAGTTCTATTGTAGGGTTGTTCAAAAAGAGCTAACACAGAGAGTCCAGTTGCATGTGTGGCTGCGTAAAGGCTCCCCTGGGGAGTTCAGTTGTACCCAAAGGCTTCCTTGAGGGGCAATTTTTGACGGGTGAAAGGGGCTCTGTACGCGATTTCTGGGGTCCTATTTTCAATTCCTCTCAGATTCCGGGTAGGGATGTATTTAGGGTTGTTCAGAAAGAGCGAACACAGAGAGTCCAGTTGCATGTGGGGCTGCGTAAAGGCTCCCCTGGGGAGTTCAGTTGTACCCAAAGGCTTCCTTTGGCGGCAATTTTTGATAGGCAAAATGGGCCTTGTACACATTTTCTGGCGTCCTATTTTCAATTCCTCTTAGATTCCGGGTAGGGAGATATTTAGCGTTGTTCAGAAAGAGCGAACACAGAGAGTCCAGTTGCATGTGGGGCTGCGTAAAGGCTCCCCTGGGGAGTTCAGTTGTACCGAAAGGCTTCCTTTGGGGGCAATTTTTAATGGGCAAAATGGGCCTTGTACGCATTTTCTGGGGTCCTATTTTCAATTGCTCTCAGATTCCGGGTTGGGATGTATTTAGGGTTGTTCAGAAAGAGGGAACACAGAGAGTCCAGTTGCATGTGGGGCTGCGTAAAGGTTCCCCTGGGGAGTTCTTTTGTACCCAAAAGCTTCCTTTCGGGGCAAATTTGATGTGCGTAAAGGGCTCTGTACGTGATTTCTGTGGTCCTATTTTCAATTTATCTCAGATTCCGGGTAGGGAGATATATAGGGTTGTTCAGAAAGAGCGAACGCAAGGAGTCCAGCTGCATGTGGGGCTAAGTGAAGGCTCCCCTGTGGAGTTCAGTTGTACCCAAAGGCTTCCTTTGGGGGCATTTTTGATGGTTGAAAGGGGCTCTGTACGCGTTTTCTGGGGTCCTATTTTCATTTCCTCTCTGATTCCGGGTAGGGATGTATTTAGGGTTTTTAAGAAAGAGTGAACACAGTCCAGTTGCATGTCGGGCTTGGTAAAGGCTCCTCTGGGGAGTTCTGTTGTACCCAAAGGCTTCTTTTCGGGGCAATTTTTGATGTGCGGAAGGGGCTCTGTACGCGATTTCTGGGGTCCTATTTTCAAGTCCTCTCCTATTTTCAACTCCTCGGTTGGGGAGATATTTAGGGTTGTTCAGAAAGAGCGAACACAGAGAGTGCAGCTGCATGTGGGGCTGCGTGAAGGCTCCCCTGGAGAGTTCAGTTGTACCCAAAGGCTTCCTTTGGGGGCAATTTTTGATAGGCAAAATGGGCCTTGTACACGTTTTCTGGGGTCCTATTTTCAATTCCTCTCAGATTCCGGATAGGGAGATATTTAGCGCTGTTCAGAAAGAGCGAACACAGAGAGTCCAGTTGCATGTGGGGCTGCGTAAAGGCTCCCCTGGGGAGTTCAGCCGTACCCAAAGGCTTCCTTTGGGGGCAATTATTGATGGGCAAAATGGGCGTTGTACGCATTTTCTGGGGTCCTATTTTCAATTATTCTCAGATTCAGGATAGGGATGTATTTAGGGTTGTTCAGAAAGAGCGAACACAGAGAGTCCAGCTGCATGTGGGGCTGCCTAAAGGCTCCCCTGGGGAGTTCAGTTGTACCCAAAAGCTTTCTTTTGGGGCAATTTTTGATGTGCGTAAGGGGCTATGTACGTGATTTCTGGGGTCCTATTTTCAATTTCTCTCAGATTCCGGGTAGTGGGATATATAGGGTTGTTCAGAAAAAGCGAACACAGAGAGTCCAGTTGCATGTGGGGCTGCGTAAAGGCTCCCCTGGGGAGTTCAGCTGTACCCAAAGGCTTCCTTTGGGGGCAATTTTTGATGGGTGAAAGGGGCTCTGTATGCGATTTCTGGTGTCCTATTTTCAATTTCCTCTCAGATTCCGGGTAGGGATGTCTTTAGGGTTGTTCAGAAAGAGCGAACACAGAGAGTCCAGCTGCATGTGGGGCTGCGTAAAGACTCCCCTGGGGAGTTAAGTTGTACCCAAAGGCTTCCTTTGGGGGCAATTTTTGATGGGCGAAAGGGGCTCTGTACGCGTATTCTGGGGTCCTATTTTCAATTCCTCTCAGACTCCAGGTAGGGAGATATTTGGGGTTGTTCAGAAAGAGCGAACACAGAGAGTCCAGTTGCATGTGGGGCTGCGTAAAGGCTCCCCTGGGGAGTTCAGTTGTACCCAAAGGCTTCTTTTGGGGGGCAAGTTTTGATGGGTGAAAGGGGCTCTGTATGCGATTTCTGGGGTCCTATTTTCAATTTCCTCTCAGATTCCAGGTAGGGCTGTATTTAGGGTTGTTCAGAAAGAGCGAACACAGAGAGTCCAGTTGCATGTGGGGCTGCGTAAAGGCTCCCCTGGGGAGTTCAGTTGTACCCAAAGGCTTCCTTTGGGGGCAATTTTTGATAGGCAAAATGGGCCTTGTACACGTTTTCTGGGGTCCTATTTTCAATTCCTCTCAGATTCAGGATAGGGAGATATTTGGGGTTCTTCAGAAAGAGCGAACACAGAGAGTCCAGTTGCATGTGGGGCTGCGTAAAGGCTCCCCTGGGGAGTTCAGTTGTACCCAAAGGCTTCCTTTGGGGGCAATTTTTGATGGGTGAAAGGGGCTCTGTACGCGATTTCTGGGGTCCTATTTTCAATTTCCTCTCAGATTCCGGGTAGGGATGTCTTTAGGGTTGTTCAGAAAGAGCGAACACAGAGAGTCCAGTTGCATGTGGGGCTGCGTAAAGGCTCCCCTGGGGAGTTCAGTTGTACCCAAAGGCTTCCTTTGGGGGTAATTTTTGATGGGCGAAAGGGGCTCTGTACGCGATTTCTGGGGTCCTATTTTCATTTCCTCTCAGATTCCGGGTAGGGATGTCTTTAGGGTTGTTCAGAAAGAGCGAACACAGAGAGTCCAGTTGCATTTGGGGCTGCGTAAAGGCTCCCCTGGGGAGTTCAGTTGTACCCAAAGGCTTCCTTTGGGGGCAATTTTTGATGGGTGAAAGGGGCTCTGTACACGTTTTCTGGGGTCCTATTTTCAATTCCTCTCAGATTCCAGGTAGGGCTGTATTTAGGGCTGTTCAGAAAGAGCGAACACAGAGAGTCCAGCTGCATGTGGGGCTAAGTGAAGGCTCCCCTGAGGAGTTCAGTTGTACCCAAAGACTTCCTTTGGGGGCAATTTTTGATGGGCAAAATGGGCCTTGTACATTTTTTCTGGGGTCCTATTTTTAATTCCTCTCAGATTCCGGGTAGGGAGATATATAGGGTTGTTCAGAAAGAGCGAACGCAAGGAGTCCAGCTGCATGTGGGGCTAAGTGGAAGCTCCCCTGGGGAGTTCAGTTGTACCCAAAGGCTTCCTTTGGGGGCAATTTTTGATGGGTGAAAGGGGCTCTGTACGCGATTTCTGGGGTCCTATTTTCAATTCCTCTCAGATTCCGGATAGGGAGATATTTGGGGTTCTTCAGAAGGAGCGAACACAGAGAGTCCAGTTGCATGTGGGGCTGCGTAAAGGCTCCCCTGGGGAGTTCAGTTGTACCAAAAAGCTTCCTTTGGGGGCAATTTTTGGTGGTTGAAAGGGGCCTTGTACGCGTTTTCTGGGGTCCTATTTTCAATTTCTCTCAGATTCCTGGTAGGGAGATATATAGGGTTGTTCAGAAAGAGCGAACGCAAGGAGTCCAGCTGCATGTGGGGCTAAGTGAAGGCTCCCCTGGGGAGTTCAGTTGTACCCAAAGACTTCCTTTGGGGGCTATTTTTGATGCGCAAAATGGGCCTTGTACATGTTTTCTGGGGTGGTATTTTCAATTCCTCTCAGATTCTGGGTAGGGCTGTATTTAGGGCTGTTCAGAAAAAGCGAATACAGAGAGTCCAGTTGCATGTGGGGCTGCGTAAAGGCTCCCCTGGGGAGTTCAATTGTACCCAAAGGCTTCCTTTGGGGGCAATTTTTGATGGGCAAAAGGGGCTCTGTACGCTTTTTCTGGGGTCCTATTTTCATTTTTTCTCAGATTCCGGGTAGGTATGTATTTAGGGTTTTTAAGAAAGAGTGAACACAGAGAGTCCAGTTGCATGTGGGGCTGCGTAAAGGCTCCCCTGGGGAGTTCAGTTGTACCCAAAGGCTTCCTTTGGGGGCAATTTTTGATGTGCGTAAGGGGCTATGTACGTGATTTCTGGGGTCCTATTTTCAATTTCTCTCAGATTCCGGGTAGGGGGATATATAGGGTTGTTCAGGAAAAGCGAACACAGAGAGTCCAGTTGCATGTGGGGCTGCGTAAAGGCTCCCCTGGGGAGTTCAGTTGTATCAAAAGGCTTCCTTTGGGGGCAATTTTTGATGGGTGAAAGGGGCTCTGTACGCGATTTCTGGGGTCCTATTTTCAATTCCTCTCAGATTCCGGGTAGAGATGTCTTTAGCGTTGTTCAGAATGAGCGAACACAGAGAGTCCAGTTGCATGTCGGGCTGCGTAAAGGCTCCCCTGGGGAGTTCAGTTGTACCCAAAGGCTTCCTTTGGGGGCAATTTTTGTTGGGCAAAATGGGCCTTGTACACGTTTTCTGGGGTCCTATTTTCAATTCCTCTCAGATTCCGGATAGGGAGATATTTGGGGTTCTTCAGAAAGAGCGAACACAGAGAGTCCAGTTGCATGGGGGGCTGCGTAAAGGCTCCCCTGGGGAGTTCAGTTGTACCCAAAGGCTTCCTTTGGGGGCAATTTTTGATGGGCAAAATGGGCCTTGTACACGTTTTCTGGGGTCCTATTTTCAATTCCTCTCAGATTCCAGGTAGGGCTGTATTTAGGGCTGTTCAGAAAAAGCGAACACAGAGAGTCCAGTTGCATGTGGGGCTGCGTAAAGGCTCCCCTGGGGAGTTCAGTTGTCCCCAAAGGGTTCCTTTGGGGGCAATTTTTGATGTGTGAAAGGGGCTCTGTACGCGATTTCTGGGGTCCTATTTTCAATTTTCTCTCAGATTCCGGGTAGGTATGTATTTAGGGTTTTTAAGAAAGAGTGAACACAGAGAGTCAAGTTGCATGTGGGGCTGCGTAAAGGCTCCCCTGGGGAGTTCAGTTGTACCCAAAGGCTTCCTTTGGGGGCAATTTTTGATGGGCAAAATGGGCCTTGTACACTTTTTCTGGGGTCCTATTTTCAATTCCTCTCGATTCCAGGTAGGGCTGTATTTAGGGCTGTTCAGAAAGAGCGAACACAGAGAGTCCAGTTGCATGGGGGGCTGCCTAAAGGCTCCCCTGGGGAGTTCAGTTGTACCCAAAGGCTTCCTTTGGGGGCAATTTTTGATGGGCAAAATGGGCCATGTACACGTTTTCTGGGGTCCTATTTTCAATTCCTCTCAGATTCCAGGTAGGGCTGTATTTAGGGCTGTTCAGAAAAAGCTTACACAGAGAGTCCAGTTGCATGTGGGGCTGCGTAAAGGCTCCCCTGGGGAGTTCAGTTGTACCCAAAGGCTTCCTTTGGGGGCAATTTATGATGGGTGAAAGGGGCTCTGTATTCATTTTCTGGGGTCCTATTTTCATTTTCTCTCAGATTCCGGGTAGGTATGTATTTAGGGTTTTTAAGAAAGAGTGAACACAGAGAGTCCAGTTGCATGTGGGGCTGCGTAAAGGCTCCCCTGGGGAGTTCAGTTGTACCCAAAGACTTCCTTTGGGGGCAATTTTTGATGGTATTTGGGGTTCTTCAGGAGGTGCGAACACAGAGAGTCCAGTTGCATGGGGGGCTGCGTAAAGGCTCCCCTGGGGAGTTCAGTTGTACCCAAAAGCTTCCTTTTGGGGCAATTTTTGATGTGCGTAAGGGGCTATGTACGTGATTTCTGGGGTCCTATTTTCAATTTCTCTCAGATTCCGGGTAGGGGGATATATAGGGTTGTTCAGAAAAAGCGAACACTGAGAGTCCAGTTGCATGTGGGGCTGCGTAAAGGCTCCCCTGGGGAGTTCAGTTGTATCAAAAGGCTTCCTTTGGGGGCAATTTTTGATGGGTGAAAGGGGCTCTGTACGCGATTTCTGGGGTCCTATTTTCAATTCCTCTCAGATTCCGGGTAGAGATGTCTTTAGCGTTGTTCAGAAAGAGCGAACACAGAGAGTCCAGTTGCATGTGGGGCTGCGTAAAGGCTCCCCTGGGGAGTTCAGTTGTACCCAAAGGCTTCCTTTGGGGGCAATTTTTGATGGGCAAAATGGGCCTTGTACACGTTTTCTGGGGTCCTATTTTCAATTCCTCTCAGATTCCGGATAGGGAGATATTTGGGGTTCTTCAGAAAGAGCGAACACAGAGAGTCCAGTTGCATGGGGGGCTGCGTAAAGGCTCCCCTGGGGAGTTCAGTTGTACCCAAAGGCTTCCTTTGCGGGCAATTTTTGATGGGCAAAATGGGCCTTGTACACGTTTTCTGGGGTCCTATTTTCAATTCCTCTCAGATTCCAGGTAGGGCTGTATTTAGGGCTGTTCAGAAAAAGCGAACACAGAGAGTCCAGTTGCATGTGGGGCTGCGTAAAGGCTCCCCTGGGGAGTTCAGTTGTCCCCAAAGGGTTCCTTTGGGGGCAATTTTTGATGTGCGTTAGGGGCTATGTACGTGATTTCTGGGGTCCTATTTTCAATTTCTCTCAGATTCCGGGTAGGGGGATATATAGGGTTGTTCAGAAAAAGCGAACACAGAGAGTCCAGTTGCATGTGGGGCTGCATAAAGGCTCCCCTGGGGAGTTCAGTTGTACCCAAAGGCTTCCTTTGGGGGCAATTTTTGATGGGTGAAAGGGGCTCTGTACGCGATTTCTAGGGTCCTATTTTCAATTCCTCTCAGATTCCGGGTAGGGATGTCTTTAGCGTTGTTCAGAACGAGCGAACACAGAGAGTCCAGTTGCATGTGGGGCTGCGTAAAGGCTCCCCTGGGGAGTTCAGTTGTACCCAAAGGCTTCCTTTGGGGGCAATTTTTGATGGGCAAAATGGGCCTTGTACACGTTTTCTGGGGTCCTATTTTCAATTCCTCTCAGATTCCGGATAGGGAGATATTTGGGGTTCTTCAGAAAGAGCGAACACAGAGAGTCCAGTTGCATGTGGGGCTGCGTAAAGGCTCCCCTGGCGAGTTCAGTTGTCCCCAAAGGCTTCCTTTGGGGGCAATTTTTGATGTGTGAAAGGGGCTCTGTACACAATTTCTGGGGTCCTATTTTCAATTTTCTCTCAGATTCCGGGTAGGTATGTATTTAGGGTTTTTAAGAAAGAGTGAACACAGAGAGTCCAGTTGCATGTGGGGCTGCGTAAAGGCTCCCCTGGGGAGTTCAGTTGTACCCAAAGGCTTCCTTTGGGGGCAATTTTTGATGGGCAAAATGGGCCTTGTACACGTTTTCTGGGGTCCTATTTTCAATTCCTGTCGATTCCAGGTAGGGCTGTATTTAGGGCTGTTCAGAAAAAGCGAACACAGAGAGTCCAGCTGCATGTGGGGCTGCCTAAAGGCTCCCCTGGGGAGTTCAGTTGTACCCAAAGGCTTCCTTTGGGGGCAATTTTTGATGGGCAAAATGGGCCTTGTACACGTTTTCTGGGGTGGTATTTTCAATTCCTCTTAGATTCCGGGTACGGAGATATTTGGGGTTCTTCAGAAAGAGCGAACACAGAGAGTCCAGTTGCATGTGGGGCTGCGTAAATGCTCCCCTGGGGAGTTCAGTTGTACCCAAAGGCTTCCTTTGGGGGCAATTTTTGATGGGCAAAATGGGCCTTGTACATTTTTTCTGGGGTCCTATTTTCAATTCCCCTCAGATTCCAGGTAGGGCTGTATTTAGGGCTGTTCAGAAAAAGCGAACACAGAGAGTCCAGTTGCATGTGGGGCTGCGTAAAGGCTCCCCTGGGGAGTTCAGTTGTACCCAAAGGCTTCCTTTGGGGGCAATTTTTGATGTGTGAAAGGGGCTCTGTATGCATTTTCTGGGGTCCAATTTTTATTTTCTCTCAGATTCCGGGTAGGTATGCAATCAGGGTTTTTAAGAAAGAGTGAACACAGAGAGTCCAGTTGCATGTGGGGCTGCGTAAAGGCTCCCCTGGGGAGTTCAGTTGTACCCAAAAGCTTCCTTTCGGGGCAAATTTTGATGTGCGTAAGGGGCTCTGTACGCGATTTCTGGGGTCCTATTTTCAATTTCTCTCAGATTCCGGGTAGGGAGATATATAGGGTTGTTCAGAAAGAGCGAACGCAAGGAGTCCAGCTGCATGTGGGGCTAAGTGAAGGCTCCCCTGGGGAATTCAGTTGTACCCAAAGACTTCCTTTGGGGGCAATTTTTGATGGTATTTGGGGTTCTTTAGAAGGAGCGAACACAGAGAGTCCAGTTGCATGGGGGGCTGCGTAAAGGCTCCCCTGGGGAGTTCAGTTGTACCCAAAAGCTTCCTTTTGGGGCAATTTTTGATGTGGGTAAGGGGCTATGTACGTGATTTCTGGGGTACTATTTTCAATTTCTCTCAGTTTCCGGGTAGGGGGATATATAGGGTTGTTCAGAAAAAGCGAACACAGAGAGTCCAGTTGCATGTGGGGCTGCGTAAAGGCTCCCCTGGGGAGTTCAGTTGTACCCAAAGGCTTCCTTTGGGGGTAATTTTTGATGGGTGAAAGGGGCTCTGTACGCGATTTCTGGGGTCCTATTTTCAATTCCTCTCAGATTCCGGGTAGGGATGTCTTTAGCGTTGTTCAGAAAGAGCGAACACAGAGAGTCCAGTTGCATGTGGGGCTGCGTAAAGGCTCCCCTGAGGAGTTCAGTTGTACCCAAGGCTTCCTTTGTGGGCAATTTTTGATGGTTGAAAGGGGCTCTGTACGCATTTTCTGGGGTCTTCTTTTAAATTCCTACAGATTCCGCGTAGGGAGATATTTAGCATTGTTCAGAAAGAGCGAACACAGAGAGTCCAGTTGCATGTGGGGCTGCGTGACGGATCCCCTTTGGAGTTCAGTTGTACCCTAAGGCTTCCTTTGGAGGCAATTTTTGATGGGTGAAAGGGGCTCTGTACGCGTTTTCTGGGGTCCTATTTTCATTTCCTCTCAGTTTCCGGGTAGGGATGTACTTAGGGTTTTTAAGAAAGATTTAACACTGAGAGTCCAGTTGCGTGTGGGGCCGCGTAAAGGCTCCCCTGGGGAGTTCAGCCGTACCAAAGGCTTCCTTTGGGGGCAATTATTGATGGGCAAAATGGGCGTTATACGCATTTTCTGAGGACCTATTTTCAATTCCTCTCAGATTCCAGGTAGGGATGTATTAAGGGCTGTTCAGAAAGAGCGAACACAGAGAGTCCAGTTGCATGTGGGGCTGCGTAAAGGCTCCCCTGGGGAGTTCAGTTGTTCCCAAAGGCTTCCTTTGGGGGCAATTTTTGATGGGCAAATGGGCCTTGTACACGTTTTCTGGGGTCCTATTTTCAATTCCTCTCAGATTCAGGATAGGGAGATATTTGGGGTTCTTCAGAAAGAGCGAACACAGAGAGTCCAGTTGTATGTGGGGCTGCGTAAAGGCTCTCCTGGGGAGTTCAGTTGTACCCAAAGGCTTCCTTTGGGGGCAATTTTTGATGGGTGAAAGGGGCTCTGTACGCGATTTCTGGGGTCCTATTTTCAATTTCCTCTCAGATTCCGGGTAGGGATGTCTTTAGGGTTGTTCAGAAAGAGCGAACACAGAGAGTCCAGTTGCATGTGGGGCTGCGTAAAGGCTCCCCTGGGGAGTTCAGTTGTACCCAAAGGCTTCCTTTGGGGGCAATTTTGATGGGCGAAAGGGGCTCTGTACTCGATTTCTGGGGTTCTATTTTCAATTCCTCTCAGATTCCGGGTAGGGAGATATTTGGCGTTGTTCAGAACGAGCGAACACAGAGAGTCCAGTTGCATGTGGGGCTGCGTAAAGGCTCCCCTGGGGAGTTCAGTAGTTCCCAAAGGCTTCCTTTGGGGGCAATTTTTGATGGGCAAAATGGGCCTTGTACACGTTTTCTGGGGTCCTATTTTCAATTCCTCTTAGATTCCGGGTAGGGAGATATTTAGCGCTGTTCAGAAAGAGCGAACACAGAGAGTCCAGTTGCATGTGGGGGCTGCGTAAAGGCTCCCCTGGGGAGTTCAGTTGTACCCAAAGGCTTCCTTTGGGGGCAATTTTTGATGGGCAAAATGGGCATTGTACACTTTTCTGGGGTCCTATTTTCAATTCCTCTCGATTCCATGTAGGGTTGTATTTAGGGCTGTTCAGAAAAAGCGAACACAGAGAGTCCAGTTGCATGTGGGGCTGCGTAAAGGCTCCCCTGGGGAGTTCATTTGTACCCAAAGGCTTCCTTTGGGGGCAATTTTTGATGGGCAAAATGGGCCTTGTACACGTTTTCTGGGGTCCTATTTTCAATTCCTCTCAGATTGCAGGTAGGGCTTTATTTAGGGCTGTTCAGAAAAAGCGAACACAGAGATTCCAGTTGCATGTGGGGCTGCGTAAAGGCTCCCCTGGGGAGTTCATTTGTACCCAAAGGCTTCCTTTGGAGGCAATTTTTGATGGGCAAAAGGGGCTCTGTACACGTTTTCTGGGGTCCTATTTTCAATTCCTCTCAGATTCCAGGTAGGTATGTATTTTAGGGTTTTTAAGAAAGTGTGAACACAGAGAGTCCAGTTGCATGTGGGGCTGCGTAAAGGCTCCCCTGGGGAGTTCAGTTGTACCCAAAGGCTTCCTTTGCGGGCAATTTTTGATGTGTGAAAGGGGCTCTGTATGCATTTTCTGGGGTCCTATTTTCATTTTCTCGCAGATTCCGGGTAGGTATGA